>CAUYRT010095130.1:0-78576 GCA_963574885.1 Lepilemur ruficaudatus
TTTTAATTTCTTTAGGAAATTCCATACTGTTTTCTAGAATGCCATACCAATCTACGTTCCCACCAACAGGGTAGAAAGATTCCCTCTTCTATATACCCTCACCAATATTTATCTCATTTTTTTTTAAGATAGACATCTTAACGGGTATGAAGTGATATCTCATGGTGGTTTTGATTTGCATTTCCCTGGTGATTAGAGATGTTTAAGCACCTTTCCATATACCTGTTGGCCATTTTTATATCTTCTTTGGAAAAATGTCTATTCAGAGCCTTTATCCATTTTTTAATTGCGTTGTTTTTCTGCTATTGAGTTGTATGAGTTCTTTTAGATTTTGAATACTAACCCTTATAATCATGTATGGTTTGCAAATATTTTTTGCAATGCACAGGTAGCCTTTTCATTGAAATCTTCTATTAAAAATATCACTTGAATAAGTCAAACATATTGGTTGAATTGATTATAAACTCCTTATCTAGTGTTTCACACATTGAATTTTCTTACACATTGAATGAATGTTACCTATTCAAGACCTGTTTACATGTCAAAGTCACTTTTTCCAACAACTTCCACTCTCTTCCCATCAGTGTCTAAAGGCTATTCAGTGACTATTTAATATCATTTCCCCATTACTCTGATCTACAAAAACCTATGTATTTTTATTAATATTTTAAATTTCATATTCCCTATTTAAATCCCATAAATAATTCAAGTAACATGGGTAATTTATTCCCAGATATACTTAAGTAGTAAAACTAGGGGAATAGAATCAGACTTTATGTAAAGATTTCTCCTTTTCAGGTATGGAAATGTGGGTGAAAACTAGCTAAATGTTCAAGAAATCCTTTTTCTTTTTTCTCTTGCAATTAGTTGGGGCTATAGGATTGAGTTTTAGTTAATGTAATGCAAGCACATGAAATCTTGCACTTCCAAGCCCATAAAAATCTCCCACGTATTGTCTTCCATTCTCTTTTGCCACCATCCCACTGAATGGAATGGCTACCAGACGCCAGAGGAAAGAAAAACCATAGGACAGAATGAGTCTTTGTCCCTATGTGACCACATAGAAGACACCTAACTAAGAACACCCATATGGGCCTCTGATATGAGCAAGAAATAAACTTCTATTGTGTTAACTCACTGTGAATTAGGACTTACCTATTACAGCAGCTAAAGTCACCCTAAATTATACAGAATTAGAGTTTTGCATAAAACATTCTCCTCTACATTTAGCAAGTCGTGCTCTTTGCTAGAATTTCCATTATTAATTGTTACGTTATATATTAATTAAATTAATTTCAGGCTAAATACCTATGACAATAGTAGAGTAAGATCAACAAACACACCCATGAAAGTAAAAAATGACTAGAAAATTAAAACGATATATCCACTCTGTCCTATCTTTTTTAAAGTTACGCTTAATGACAGTGCAATGAAACAGTTGCCCTCTTACAATGATAGGGGTGACATAAAGTGGTAAACCTACTTTGTACATCTATTGGTTGGCTTTGGCTACCAGGCACCTACCATTTACCTTCCCCTTTGGACAGCATTCTGATTTCCTTTTGTGCACCATTTCCTCCCTCGCCAGCAGCCTTTGTTCCCTGGCAACTCCATGCTCAGCTCAGTGAGGATGTGCTAGAGCCGCTGGAACTGGCTTGCAAGAGCTGACTATTAAACATTCAGCAGCTGTGCAAGCCAGCCAGCTTAAAATCAGCCATGGAAACCGGTAAATGCTACCAATAAGGCCTTTTTGTAAATTTTTATTTTTAGAGTCTGGTTATCAGTGTACCAACTGCCTCAGATCTAGGATGGAAGATGTTTTCTAGATTGACCAATCAGTGCCTAGAATCCCCCAGACAATAGTGATTGTTTCACAGACGGGCACGTGACCTAATCAGAGCCGGTCAGAGCCAATCTATATTATCTGTTCACATCACCATAGAGTGGGCTGTCTACTGAACCTAACTAAGCCCATGAAGATATAGGCTGGAGGTGCTACTGTTCACAAAGAGAGCAACTGAGCGCAAACGGGGCCCATGTGGAGTGAGCCATGCTGCAATGGACTGAACGTTTGTGCCCTCCAAAAGTAATATGTTGAAACGCTTATCCCAAAGTGATGATATCTGGACGTGGGGCCTTTGGGAGGTAATTAGGTCATGGGGGTAGAGCCCTCATGAATGGGATTACTGTTCTATGACACAGATCACTCTATGATTCTATCCAAATAAGACAAGCACTTGCAAACCATTCTTTATTAGTTGCACGATGGGTTCCCTCTTCCTAGAAGATGCTTCTATGCTCCACCCACAACAACATGCTTTCTTTGGCAAATTTCTGTTTATATTTGCCCAGTTCCAATGGCAATCACTACAGAATATCTTCCTTGACAGCCCAAGACTTTGTAATATGCCTGTTTTATGTGCTCTTATTTTGTAATTTTCTGTTTGCCTGTCTTTCTCCACAACGTTAGCAAGCTAGCAAGCTCTTTCAAGGAAAATCTCTGTTTATTCACCATTTATCATTGTATCACAGGCACCTATTCCAGGGTGACACATGGCTTAATAAAAATCTGCTGAGTAAAGGAACTCTGAACCACCTGCAAAACCTATCATAGTGTTTTGTACATAGTAGGCACTCAACACCTATTTGAAAATTTAATTTAAAAATATTTTTTGCCTTGAAGTATATAATTACTTAAAAATTTTATGCTCAGGAAATTAAAATTCTTCTCAATGAGGAACAGACATACAATTTTTCATCACAAAAATTCCTAGGTAAAAACTGACTCACTATGGCAGTTCTGAGTTTTTTAAGTCATTGAGAAAGGTCATAAAAACACACTGTCAAAATCAGATGCTATTGTCTCTGAACTTTCACTTCATTTATTTTTTGGTTAATACATGTAGTTCACTATGATGCCAAGATCTATGTGGAGTCTCAGTGTTTCTAATGTTTGCCTCTAGGTAGGCTATTATTCTTAAGAATGTGTCTTCAGCATTTGTATCTGTGATGGAATTCTGAGGGATGCCGCTCTGGTTACAGCAGACTGGACCAAGCACTGGTGGGCATCCCTGCTGGAAGCAATGTGAAGATGACCACTCTTGAGAGGACCAGAGGATCCGACTCTGGAACTGCTCCTTCATGCAGAGCGATGATGAGTCACATTTCAGTTCCCTGTTACACTTTCCATACCAGGAAAGGGGGAGTTGAGGGCAGATTGAAGAATGACCTGGCGGCTGCTGAAAAGGTCCTCTGCACCTCCTAACTACTCCCATGTGTTTTCTTACAGTAAACTCGCATCACCTGGGGTAACAGAAGTATGCCTCTTATTTTGCATGCTCTTTTATTTCAGAGAAGCCAAGAAAGTGAAAAACTAGAGACATTCTAAAGCCTAAGCCGAAGTCAAAAAGAGGGCAAGAATAGAGCAAGAGGTAAAGTTGGGGAAAATGAAAATGACAACTACACAATCAGGAAATGTCACTATTTTGTTCAGACCGTGTCACGGGCAAATTTGGAAATAAGTTGTCAAGAATTGAGGCACACAAATTCAGAAGAGCTAGGATGACTTAAATTTCTGCAATAGATGCATGTATTCATTTTTAAAATGAATAACACCTGCTGAGAGCAAAACTTAATGCTTTTGTTTGAAATCCTTTTCAAGTCCTTATGTTTTTAAATTCTACTTAATGTTGACACTTGTCCAAAACACACATCATTCATCTATGAATGATAAAATTATATTTAGGTTGACATCCACAGCAGTAAATCCCTGTCATCTCATATCTTTTCAGTAATTATGAAAGTTCCTCATACTACAAATGGCATGCCTTTGTTTAAAAGTTTTATTTTATTTCTATTTATTTCCCCTTAAAATATGTGAGAAACGAAAGGACAATAGAAGCCTTAACTCTCTAGTGGAGTTGAATACACCTCTTGCCAAAAGTATTACTACACCAAACGTTCCTATTTAAGAAAAAAGGCAATTCATCACAAAAACTACATAACTAGTATGGGCTAAACTAAGTTAATGACTTGTGATCAAGTAAAAACCAAACAGCAGAGCTGTTCTTAAGAACCATTAGAGCAAAATATTAGCATCCTGTTTCCTCTACATCCTGAGAGGTAAAAAGAAAGTTGAAGCTCATATAATCACACTATTTAATAAAGGACTATTATCCATTTTCAGTTCAGTACATCCAAATTCCCATCTTGCTTTACAAAGTGAAAAAACAGGGTGAGTAGGATATTATTCACATCAATTTATCTATAAGATCATTTGAAATTGTACACCAACAGGAAGAAATCCTGCCTGGACCCTAAAGAAGAACAGAAACAAACTTTGTGTCATCAATGGATTGAAAGTTAACTAGCATGGCACTGCTAAGGTCTATGTGTAACATCCCACTGGCACAAACAGAGTGCCCAAGGAAGACCAAGAATGTACACACCAGCTGTGTTGGAAAGTTGGAAAGCCTTTCTGTGTCACTATAATCCTCACAATCAGAACAACCTTGGCCTTTGGAGTAGTTTACAACTTTAAAAACTGCTCTAGGAGCATATGGCATCTAGCAATGAAAATTTATAATAATACATGGTCACAGTAGCCCCTGCAGGGACATGCTGGAATGTGGGTGGAGCACATCTCTGTTTTGGCTGGCATGGTATCAAGGCATGTTTATGCACTTTATACATCAACTCCTCCCCTAGACTGCTCTCCATAAAAACTAAGTGGAGGAAAGAGATTAAAAAATTAACATAAGCCATTTTTAAAGCAGTAGACAAAACAATGTTAAAATACAAGAAGAAATGGTAACCTTTTAGGAAAAAGCTTAAAGCCTCTAGACTAACATTTTAAGTTATACAGCAAGTACTATTTCTAACATAAACGAATAAACACACAAACAAAACAAAGAGAATTTGAGGGCCAATTTAATATGCATCACTTTGCCCCCAAAGTACACTTAGTGTTTCTCTGCAACAATCACCTGAAATTCTGATTCTAAGAACAGATTATTTGGAAAGCCCTAAAAAAAAAACTGGCCAAAGGCTAAGAAGTCGGCCATTCTCTTCCTTCTTTTGACCCCAAGCAGTGAGATGGCAGTTCCTTTTTCAGTCTGGATTTATTCTATTTGAAATGAAATCAGGGTTATCAACTGGTCATTTGACAATGGTTGCTTTACACCTGCCATGACTGGAAAGTAATTAATCACTTCATAGGTTTTCCCCACTTTTCCTTTGTTTCTTCAAAGGAGCAAGGAAAGAAGAGGGATTGTCATTCAGCAGGCAAAAAAAATGAGCATGGATTAAGCATATATAAATGAATAGAAATCCATAGGAGGAAGTGAGAGAAAGTTTAAAAAAAAAATTGGGGGCCTGGTTATTCATAGTTACCTTCTGCATTTAAGTTTCTACTTCAGGAAGATTTTAATTTAATTTTTAAACTAAAAATATTTGCAAACTGCCATTTGACAAGGAATTAATAACCAGAATTTATAAGGAGCTCAAACAACTCAATAGGAAAACATCAAATAATCTCATTTAAAAACAAGCAAAAGATCCAAGTAGACATTTCTCAAAAGAAGAGACATACAAATGGTCAACAGGTATATGAAAAAATTCCTAGCATCACTAATCATCACAGAAATGCAAATCAAAACCACAATGAGACATCGTCTCACCCCAGTTAAAAGGGCTTCTATCCAAAAGACAGGCAATAATAGATACTGCTGAGGATGCAGAGAAAGGGGAACCCTCGTACACTGTTGGTGAGAATGTAAATTATTACAGCCACTATTGAAGAACAGTATGAAAGTTTCTCAAGAAACTAAAAATAGAACTACTATGTGATCCAGCAATCCCACCACTGGGTATGTAACCGAGAGAAAGGATCTCTTCAGTATATTGAAGAGAAATCTGCACTCACATGTTTATTGCAGCACTGTTCACAATAGCCAAGATATGGAATTAATGTTAGTGTCCATCAACAGATTAATAGATTCAGAAAACACGTAACACAGTGGAATATTATTCAGCTATAAAAAAGAATGAAATCCTGTCATTTGCAACAACATGGATGAAACTGGAGGACATGATGTTAAATGAAATAAGCAAGGCTCAGAAAGACAAATTTTGCATGATCTCACTCGTATATGGGAGCTAAAAGTTTAAAAAATTGAATGTACATAAATAGAGAGTAGAATGATGTTACCCGAGGCTGGGAAGGATAACAGGGAGAAAAGGACAAAGAGGGGGTGGTTAATGCGTGCAAAAGTACATTTAGCTAGAATGAATAAGATCTAGTATTTGGTAGCAAAACAGGGTGACTATAGTTAACAATAATTATTGTGTATTTTAAAATAACTTAAAGAGTAGATTTGAAATGTTCCTAACACAAAGACATGATAAATGCTTGAAGTGATGGATACCCCAATTACCTTGATTTGATCATTAAACATTGTATGCCTATATCAAAACATCACATGTAGCCCATAAACATACATCTATTATGTATCCATAATAATTAAAAATAAAAGATTTTTTAAAGAAACTAAATATTAATTTTTAGTTTAAAATAACTTAAATACTATATTTAAATACGATCTTACTATGATGAAAAGCATATAATTTTTAAACAAAAATATAAATTCATTAATGTATATATCTATTAATTATATATGTCACTAAAATATAATTAATAGAAAATAAAAATTAAGAAACAAGGCCCACAGCAGTCTGCTCTGAACTATATCCCAAAGTGGACTTATTTCTATAGCACTTTAAAAGTTTATCATCCAAATGCAGTAAAATTATAAAGCATCTTCTAATGTTTCAAGATTTTTTATTATTTTTAATAGATAGGCCATGTATCTAAATCATGTGAAATAACTTTTATCCCAAGGTCAGAGTAGCCCTGGATTTTTACATTCTTCTAAGTAAGGAACACAGTGCCCTAAGATAACAGGAGACAGCCCTAGATGTTTTGAATTAAGCAACTCAATGTGTTCCCTTGAAGGGAATGGGAAGCAAATAGTTATTATTACTTATTCCAAGTTTCTAACAGTGTTTTTAAACTCTTAAAAGACCCTAACAACTCAAGAATACCTACTACTTTCTTATTGTCATCCCGTATTATTTTGCTGGCTGTCAAATATTTACTAAGAGCAGTACAGTAAATAGTTTAGTGATACTGGGTAGCAAGAAAAGTCTTCAGTTCTCTCCATCAAGAGAGATAGTCAACAACACATTTTACATGAGCAGTACATGTTTAATTAGTTGTAAGATAACTCAAAACAGATATTTTCACCAATATCAGAATTACAAGAACTGATTGACACAACAGGTCCATTCCATATTACCTGTGCCTCCTTTCAACTTTACTCTCTACGATCTCTTCCTGACTCCAACCACACTTTTTTTTTCTCAGTTTCTTGAAAGAGCCATGCTCCTTCCCAACACAGGGCCTTTGCACATGCTGCTACTCCTCCTTTGAACACCTTCTACTACTTCTCCTCCCTGAGATCTCAGATAAACCACTGTCTGTGTGGGGAAGCTTCCAATGACCCTCCCAAGTGTAGGCCCTTGGTTGCATACATGTGTGTGTGCAACTATACAGTTACTACCCACTGCCCTCCACTACATAGAACACCTCATGCCACCAAGGACTACACAGTGTTTGCTGCCTCCCACAGTCGGCACAGTATGGGGGCACACAGCGACAACCAAAACTATTCTTTCAGTGATGAATGAAACCGTCATGAATAGCCCTGTATGAGACAGTATTAGAGATTCCCAAATAGCAGTGCTGAAACCCCATGGAGTTTGAAAAGCACTAGGAGAGAAAAGACATACATGGACCGAAGAGAAAACATACACAAGTTTTCATAAAATCTTTGAAGTGAACAAAGGTCAATTAGGTGACTTCTGTGGTCTGTTTCATGTCTGGGATTCTGTGAGAATTAGAAAAGAAGGTAGGAAAACATCTGGGTGGGACAAATATTACGAGCAAAGATACCAAGGAAGAAAACAGTAAACAGATCACTTTGCTGAGACCAGAAGGACTAAGTTGTGAGGACAGGTGAGGAACAGGTGCCAGGTGGCCTGTGGAAGGGTCACCTTTGCCCAGGACTACTAAACGCTGGTTTCCATCAGTGCAAACGAGCAAGGAGACCGCCACGACAGGCAGTAGTTTTCAGGATATACAAATGACAGGGTACCTTTTCAAAAAGGTTGTCACTATATTATAGAAATCTTAAAATTAAGAATTATTTTTTAATAATTAGAAAATGACAGTTTTACATGAGGAATACAAAGTGCTAAGAGAATAAGGATAAATAGCCACATGCTGACTTAATCATTTGGGGAAGGGTTCAGCTACAAGGAACAGAAGATCTGCCCCACAATGCGTTAACCAGATTGAAGTTCATTACCTTCTCACATTTGAAACCAGGTGTTTGGTGAGGCAGTTCCATTGAGTCCCTACAGATAGGTGCTCTTTCTCTGCTTCCACGATCTTTGAATCGTGGCTCTTATCCTTAAGGTCGCAAGATGAATCATCCCCACACCACCTCTGTAAAAACTCTGTCATGGGATAGATTTGTATGTGATTACATGTCTACAGGAAAATTACAGGGCAGGCCTAGCTAGAGATGAACAGATTCGGAATTAGAGGACCTGTGTTAGCGGGTACCCATAGACAGCTTCCAGGAGTTCTGGATATGCACTCAAAAAGCAAGGAGGAAGTTTTAGGATGTATTAGCTTCCCATCCAGCATGAGGCTAAAGAGGCCTAGTATGGCCTCACTACTAGAAATGCCCTCAACTTGGCATGAAAAGGGAGTTAGCATTCTCACACCAGACAGCCTAGGGCAGTGATGCCTGCAGAACCCTGCCATATCTAGGCTTCCAACCCAGAGAAGAAAGACAGCCTGCAGGCCAGAGGAACATCTCCTTAAAGCCCCCTCTACTCACCTGTATTCTCCTACTCTGTTCTTTACCTTTTCTGCTCTCCTTGTGTCAAGCCAAGAGCTCTGGGACTGACTGTTCCTTCCTAAGCTTCCTTTTCCCCCATGGCATAGGGAAAAAAAGACCCTAACTAAAGTGAGGGTTCAATTTTACAAAAGGAGAAAATGGAAGCCCTTTTGGTTTGCTCTATCATGCGGCAGACAAAGGGCAAAAGACACTGCTCCAATTTCACTATAAAAGAAGGCAAGCATTAAAAACTAACTTAAAAAATCCTAATCTCTCTCTCTCTCTCTCTCTCTCTCTCTCTCTCTCTCTCTCTCTCTCTCTCTCTCTCACACACACACACACACACACACACACACACACACGTTACTTTAAAGACTAAATCCAATATGAATAATAAAGAGAGGGTCAAATCACAAATTCCACACCAATGTTTCCAATGACTTCATCAAAGCAGTGTTCTCTGAAGCTGCAGCGTTTTTAAAACTCATGTAATACCGCTAAGATGCCAGCGCTAATTCACCTTTGAAATCAAAAAACCTTCACAAGTGCTAATGCTTATTCATATTTAAAGCAGAAAACCACTGGCCATGCTTATTTTGGACACGATGTCATTCCAGTATCTCATTTCAGTCTTTAAGCAATAGTTTGTTCCCAGAATAGCTGTAAGACATGTCTAAGTGAAAAAGTTAAAAACTGGTCCGCACAGTGAGAAAAAAGAACAAGTTGGTGAGTGGTGGAAGGAGAAATGTTTAAAAGAGAGAAAGGGAAACATGAGGGAAGGAAAGATACATTTATCAGAGCCCAAGACACACCAGACTTTATCACAACTATGTGGAGCCGTCTGGCATCAGTCAAAGCACTTTTTAGAAACTTCTTTATTTCACTGATTTTTAAAATCACACTTTTTCATATTTAACTTCTCAAAAATTTATATGTAACTTACCATCAACAGTATATTACAGCTTAATTGGAAGTATATAAAATAATGATGTTTCTTGTGATTTAAAATGCTATACAATCAATGAAATATGCTATTGAACATGTTCAACCTTTCTGGGACATTGGGGGTATTCTTTTACAAACTTATAATAGCATATAAAACATTACTTTCTATATCCTAACATTCCCACGTGTGACAACATTAGGAACAACTAATTTATACCCATTTTGTAATTTTACTTTTACTTCATCTTTCTAAATATTTATTTTATATCAGTATAAAACATGTATAGTACATAGTCCTATAAAAAAAATAGAATCAATACTATTAGAACCGTAAAATAGTAAAGGTTAGAAGTGTTCTTGAAGAACATAATTGAAATCCTCCCATTTTACAAATGAAAATACTGAGGCTGGAATCTGCCTTGCTCAGGGACCTCCGGCTGGTCACTGGCCAAGCCAGCCACGAACCCGTCTGTGTGTTTCTAACCTGATGCTGTGTTCTTTCTTCTCTGCTCATCCAACTTTTCTACATGACATTTGGATAAAAGTACTGGACAACTAAACACTAGAGCATAAATATACGTGTATGTCCCACGGCACCTAGCTTGTTGAATGTCAAAAAAGGCTGTTTTCCGTTTTTCAACTTTTCTCAACATCTTGCCAGGAAAAAATTGCAAATACTGAAACAGCCAGCAGAGGGAGTCTTCATTTATCAGTTGATGCAAACAGAGAAAGAAAATACCATGTTTTGAAAATTACAACCTTAACATTGCTAACCCTATTGAGTTCCTGCTTGATATAAGCTTGTAACAAAGTTTTAATTTATTTTTTAAAATTCTTAATTATTTTAATTTTAGGATAAATGATTTCTACATCTTAAACTTCAATAAGACAGATTTTGTTTTGGTGCATATGTATATATACACATACATATACACACACATACTCACATACATACACACATCACCTCACCAGGAATCTTTCCTGGGACTCAAGCTCAAATTTCTCTCTCGGATTTAGGATAGTGACGTCAAAATTTTTCTTCATATCTTAATAGAGCTATCCAACCTAATTTATCTTCCGAAACTATAAAATAATATTCCTGATATTTTCCCAAACACAACTAAATGTACACACTCAAATATGCATGTCTGATTAGGAGGCTTAATCACTTTCTGACAGTGCTGTTCTTGCCAAAACAAATTCTGAATTCCTCTTTTAGAACTGTCTTAAGAACAAGCATTTTTAATATCCTACAGGGGTAGAAAATCTTTACCCTTTCTGGAGTTAGTATTTGAAATCACCAAAAGCCTTGCTTCTTTTTTCTGCCAAAAAGAGATTCTCATTTTCACGATTGGGCTTAGGGTATTGGAGCATGGCCAGGAGAGCCAGCCCTACAGACGGCCCCACGCAAGAGTCTGAGACTGTTCATTAGCCCAGCTATTTTTAATCAGCCTTCCCTGCCAAACGTGGACCAGGCATCATAGTGCACAAAATAGTAAGAGGCCCAATGCTTGGTCTCATGGAGGTTCAGTCCAGGTGCTCACGGAGGATGGGGGGCTCTGGGGTCCGCTCTGTGATCAGATCCTAGACCACCAGCACACTATCAGTTATGAGTTTTAGATTCCTCATACTGTAAAATGGATAAAATGCTGGCAAACTGATAACACTCAATTAATGTTAGGGAATATTATTATAAATTTTTTGAAAGCAACATAAGGCATTTATAAGTAAGTCCCCAGAGATCCCTACAGTCTCGGGTAGATCTAAGAAACTGAGCTGTTGGTTTAGTCACTGTATCTTTAAGGCAAGACTGAGTGCACAGCAAGGAAAAATAACTAGGAGGGCAAAAGGCAGATTGGCAGAAAAGGTAAGATTTGTCCCAGGAGCAGATAATAGGTGCGAGGACAAAGCAGTGCAGCTACACTGCGGAGAAGGGCTCCGGAGCGCGTGTGCCCAGCGATTCTGGGAGGCACCTCCCACGCCGGGTGGAACAGAGGCCTGCATCTCGGTCCTGCCTCTGTCATTTACGCGTGGGTGCCGTGGGAAAGACACCTTCTCCAAGCCTATTTTCCTCATCCAAAAATGGGTTTGGCCACCCACCTTGTAGATTAAAGAGGATTAAAGAGAATTATAATCGGTGCTCAACACGCTGTAGCTGCTTTTATTTTTACTGGACTGAGTGGAGGGCAGTGAGTACACCAAATTGCCCACAGCAGCAAGTCGGAGATGAATAAGGGTAAAAAACAGGCCTGAGTGGATGGTTTTTCACCCCACCAGATAAAACTCTGCAAAAATGAAGGAAAAGCAACAGAGAAACAAATGTTCAGAAGGAAGTGCCAGCATCCGTCAGTATCTAAGGAGCCCAATCTTGTTTTTACAAAAATTGTATTTATCCAACTAATGGTAAGTACATACCAACTCTGTGCCTTCTCTGCACTGGGCACTTGTGTCCGGTGATAATCAGAAGTGACAAGTCCCTGCCATCATATAGCTAACATTCTAGTCATACCTCTTGTCTACTGAAACAAAGTCTTAACACTAGGTCCACTTTTATCTCTTTCAAATACACAACTTGGAAGTCCGTGCCTAACCTACCTAGGATGTTGAAAGAAGGAATAATTAACCACCTATCTTATTGTACTTAAATCTATGTTCCCAGATTAAAAAAAAAAATCATCAGCATGTAATAGTTGAATCAATTTTTTAAAATTCAAATTAGAGTCCTTCTAAAGATACAGAAAGGGGCTGGGCATGGTGGCTCACACCTGTAATCCTAGTACTTTGGGAGGTCGAGGCAGGAGGATCACTTGAGGCCAGGAGTTCAAGACCAGCCTGGGCAAAATAGAGAGACTTCATCTTTACAAAAAAAAAAAAAAAAATTTGCAAGGCACGGTGGCACGTGCCTGTAGTCTCAGCTACTTAGGAAGGTGAGCCAGGAGGATCACTTGAGCCCAGGAGTTTGAGGTTGCAGTGAGCTATAATTGTGCCACTTCACTCAGCCCCAGCAACAGAGTGAAACCCTGTCTCAAAATAAAATAAAGTTACAGAAGGGGAGCAGTGGCAACAAGATATATCATCTTTCTCCTCCCAGCTGCATTATATGAAGGAAAACCACTTTTTGTTTGACTCATTTGCCATAAGGAAATTTTTGGATAACCACTTTAGTAGGATAAGGCACAGAAAATTCAAATTCTTAGTAATAGGGAGATTTTAAACTGTTTATGGAATAGTAAACATACCATTTCACAGGTGGGGAAAAAGAGGAATTCATATTTACTGGGTTTTACTATGTGTCAAATACTTCTAAATATTTATCCTGCTAAATCCTCATAACTATTCTGTGAAAGACCATCATTATCACCAAGACAGAGAAACTGATTCTCAGAAAGAGTTAAAAGAATGCACCCAAAGTCATACCACTGCTTAATGACAGAGCTGAGCTCAAACTCAGGGATTCCTGGCTCTAAAACACACAAATAATCTCTACTATATCACATTTCCTAAAAACATACTTCTTGGGAAAGGAAGCATTTTGTGAAAATACAAAAACCATTCACTCGTATGACACTCTTCCTCGTTGAGTATGCAACTAACTTACCCTGTATAAAAATGAAAAAGGCAGAATATACACCAAGGTTTAGCAAGAATGAGAACTCTGGATAAAAAGCAGTAACAACACCATCTGCGGCCTTCCATTACTCTCTCTCACCAAGGAGATCTGCTCTCTCCCCACGTACCACATCTACTAGCCCCTCACAAGTAACAGAATAACTTTGCTCAAAAGGCATAACTGTATTCCGTATCTGGCATCACAATCATAAAAATCCAAGCAACAAATATTCACTGAATGCCTAATATGTTCTAGGGCACTTGTGGAGAAGGCTAGTTGCCCACCAAGAGTCACCCTTCCCTTCTTCCTTCCTGATGAATCCCGATTCTGGTGAGGAGGAACTGTGCTGAGCTCGAGGCCTGCATTTCCCGACTTCCCTTGTATCCAGAGCTGGCTGCATTTCACAATCCTGCCCAGTAAGATACAAGCAGAAGCTCCTAGTTATTCCAGTATGGCATGTTAACATGAGATAAAACTAGCCAGCCTGCCCTTGGTCCTTCCCATTCTCAAAGCCAAGATTGTGAACAGGAAGATTAGATATTTACACTTATCCTTCCATAAAAGGAAAAAAGATCCATACTAGAGAAGATACAATAAAAAACAAGAAGGAGAGTTTGATTGTCTGAGGACATTGTAGGGTTGCTGTGTTAGCTTCGGACTGAGCCTTCTTTCAAAGTAAAAAAAATAAATCTCTTCCCTCTTTAAACCACTGTCCTTTGAGTTTTCTGGTTACATGAAATTAAATTCTGCCTATAACTAACAAAGCACTTTATCAAAAGATCTGTTCCCTTAAGACATTAACATCTAGTTGTTGGCTGGGTGCAGTGGCTCACGCATAAAATTCTAGCACTCTTGGAGGCTGAGGCAGAAGGATCGCTTGAGCCCAGGAGTTGAGGTTGCAACTGAGCTATGATGACACCACTGCACTCTACCCAAAGCAACAGAGCGAGACTCTGACTCAAAAAAAAAAAAAAAAAAATTTAGTTGTAAAACCAAAAATAGACAAATCTAGAAAACCAAATGGTGCAAGATATACAAAAATTTTTTTAAAAGATATAAAGAGAAGATTAAAAGCCATATTTGAAAAACCAAGAAGCATTTTAGCTTTGAATAGCTAATAAGACTGAAATATTATAAAAGGTAATAACGAAATTAATGTCACAGGACTGTAGTTAAGGAATTGATAAATGAGTAACAAAGGCATATCCATGGATACTTAATCAAGACACCGTGAACATAAATGTGAAAAGAAAGGATCTCAGAAGGCTTCTAGGACGAGAACACACACAGCCTGAGCTGAGACTTAGACAATCGACAGCCTCTGGGAAAGCAAACAGGAGCGCAGGGTTCTCTTTAGGCCACAGAACACAAGGATACAAACCTTAGATGCCGTGGGAAGCAGGCGGAGGAAAACTGTGCCAGAGCAGGGGCTTCGGGTGCAGCTGGGCAAGCCGAGAGGCAGCAGGCCCCGAAGCACAGTCAGTGCTAGTAAGTTTGGACTGATTTTGTACATGTTTAAATGTTTCTGGGGAAAACGGTGATATGCCGATATGAGAGTAAGTTAATTTCAAGAATACACATCTGATATGGATTCTTTCCTCCACAAAATTGTTTTTAGAAAATCAGAGCAATGACTCTAATTGTATTGTATGAGAGGGTTATAACCTAAACTATTCTCTTATATGGATGGAGAATTAGATCTTCTCATAAATGGCACTGCTCCATATTGTACTCATGAATTTACAATTTTCAAAAGGATTTGACTCTTAAGAAAAGTATACTGTAAACACAGAGAGTGTCCCCCTTTTCTCTCAGATTTCAGAAGACACTTCAGGATCGTGTGTGCTTATGAACACCTCTTGCAATTATAGTATGGATAAAGAATGCAAAAACGCTTGCAAACAAAATTTTAAAACAATGTTAATCTGAGAGAGGGATGAAACATGCCTACCCGTAGAATCAGGACAAGAACATGTGGCCTTCTGATCTTGTAGCCTTCTATAAAAGAATGTGATTTTTATGTAGTACTTAATTTATACTTTACAGTGATTGAATCTTTTGTTAACTCTCTGGGACCTTAAAATATTTTCTTGATGTAATGTGACAATCCAGAGTTCCAGGTATAAAGGTGCCTTTCCATCTCACTCCCTCACACACACAGGCGGCTGCTTACAATTGCTTTGGCTCCTGAATAAAATGTTTTCTGTACTAGAGCACACGGGAGTTGGTAGAGGTGCAGAGGAAGATGAAAGGATTTGCCTAAGCTAATTCCGGACTTGAAGCTGAATGGCGATTATACACACCAAAAGGCAATTTCATTACCATATTAATTTCAGGAGGTAATACGTATCTAGGAGAAACATACTGAAGTCACAAGATCTAGATTCTATTTCTAGCTTTGCCATTGACCTTCTGGGTGACCTTGCATAAGTCACTCAACACCCAAGAGACTCAGTATTATCATTTGGAAAAAAAAAAAAAAAAGGCATGACCTAGTGGTTATCTGAGGAAAATGCTATGAGGTAAAAGATTTGCTCAAAATGTTTAGCAAGGATGAAATCATTTCTGAGATGAAACCTTCTTTGCTGGAACCCTGATTCACTAAAATCAGGGAAATCAGACCCTAAAGGAATCACAGGAAGTCAAAATTTATCTTCCATTTACTTGATAAAGAATCTACCAAAATATTAATTCCTTGTTTCTCAAAGATCAAAGTGCACTTGCTCTGCTAAAAAAATAGAACTGTACCATGTTAAGGACCATGTTTAAAATTCAAGTTCCTAGTCGTTCCCAAGAGAATCTTATAGCCATTTGTATCAGACACATTAGCTGATAAGAAAATTACTCGCAAGTGCTATTGAGCATTTTCAGAAATGTTCTCGGCCTTTCAAATGATTAGGATTCCAGCTGGTAAATTATCTTGCAAGAGACACTCATTCAGGATGAGCAAACTTTAAGCCAACCTGTGGAAAAGCACCTGCCTTCTTGGGAAAATGAGAAGTTGCCCCCAATATACTCTGAGAAATGCTTGTACTGATTTATAAGATCATTTTAAATTATGGCATATGCAGAAAATAAGGTAATTTCAAGTGTGGAATAGTTTGCTATCTTGAAAGAAAAAAATTAGCCACGGTACGGCAAAAGCAGATGGGTGTTTTTCAGTCAGAAAATACCCAATTCTTAAAATAAAAGATATTAAGATTTTTGAAACAATCAAATAGACAAATGGGTCTTTTGGGGCTTAAAATGTCAGAAGAAAGAAACAGCATAAGTACTTTCAGCAAATAATGATGTGCTAAATTATATAAACTTTTAATATGTGTGCTCACTGAAAAGGAATAACCATGGATTTGGGTTTAGGGTATTTTGACTTACATAATTATTATCACAGAAACGTAATAAGAAGCTGATTATTAAAAAACCAAAAGAAATCTCAAAGATGTGTCCATTGGCAGCTCAGATCTAACATCAATAATAATCACAGCTTTCCAGAGTAATCTTGCTTTGCTACTTAACATTCACAGTGCTAGAAGTTATTTTCTAGCCAAGTTTTACTCATAACCAATTTCCCCTAGATTAACTGCTTAAAGTCCTTGAAAATGACAGCATCCTTTCCTAACATTTTAAACTCTGTCTAAAAAAATAAGAAATGGTTTGAATATTTTCCTCTTACCATGAAAATACAAAATATATTATTTGATTCACAGAATTATAGACACAAATAAGACAGAAGAGATCATTTACTGAAAACTCCTCAGCTATTATCGCAGAGGTGATGAAATAAAGATTCCGAGAGTTTTAGTGATTTGCCCAAGGTCACACAGCCAGTAAACAGAAAGTCCAGACCGCACGCTTTCCGTCCATACCAACAGGTCATCAAAAACAACCCACTTGACGAAAGTTTCTCAGTAAATCTAAACTGCAATATTAACTGGATAAAGAAGAACTCAAACATAAGAACACAGATTTGATACGTTAATGTACCTTTTTCCATCCCCAATGAGTCAGAGAGCCCATGTTATTACTAATGCTAAGTCCAATTCAAAATATTCAAGCTCAAAGCAAAATATTTTTAATTAAATTTGCTGAAGATGAGAGAAAGGCCTCAAGAAAGATAAAGAACACATGTTGGCAAAATTACCATATAGCTATCCCAATGCCGAGTAAAATGTCCCTGGTAAATATAAACGGTTGACTGGATAAGAAAATAAACTGAAACCTAAAAGCTCAAAACAATAAAGAGAGAGACACTCTTTTAAAAATTAAACACCTCAATTGCTAGATTTGTCTTGTTTCAAATAAATTAAAACATGACCTTTGACTTAATGGAATACACTGTTGGTTAACAGTTAACTATTAAAAGTTGACTACGGAAATAAACATTACAGTTTCTGGTGTCACCAAACCATTTGGAAAGCACATTGTCAAAAACGTGTTTTAGTGCTGTATCCTTCTCAACGCAACGCGTTTGGCCTCTAAGGAGTTCAACATGATGTTCCCACTGGGTGTATTTACAAGGTAAGTTTAGCACGGCTACATTACATGGCATGTATATCACTCTATAAGATGAATGGTACAGTAAATGTGAAAATAATCTTTATGAAAAACTATTTTTGTAAAAAATAAAATATTTTCATACACAGGATTGACTGCATTAATAATTAACAGAAAGCACTGTCAGAGGGGAATTTAAAGTTTTTCTTAAGCAAATAGCCAGAAACTCAATAGAAATGGGTAGAAACTTGAGGATAATAAACTGGTGCCACATGTTTAAACAGTAAAACAATTATATAGTCCATTCAACAATGAATAGATGGATAGATTATGAATTATAGTGCAAAAAAGAAACTGTTCCTTAGTAAACAAATATAAAAACATAATGGATAGCAGATTTCCTATTGAACTAAAGGCAGAGGCCTGAAGTTACAGTAGAAGCAAAAAAAAGAAAAAGCTTGAATACATTCTCTGAATCACAATGACCTGAAATCGAGAGCAAACTGCTTTTACATGGAGGTTTTTTACTATAGCGATGTTCTAGCGTAGCATTTTTTTTTTCCTAGTTTGGTTCCAATACTATGTCCTTTAATTACCTATAGCCTCAATGAATTATAGTCTCTCTCAAGGATATGTAAATAAAGCTTCTAACATATTAATAAACACAGAGTAACAGAAAAAAAGCAGCAAGAAAAATTAAAGGAAAAAAGGGAAAAGAAGCCACATACCCTTTTCTGTAGAACTATTGGCGTTATTGCAGGCAGAGTGACTCTTCTTGCACTCAAACTCATGCCTGCTCCCCTTAGAATGATCCTGTCTCGTAGATCATGGACAAAACGAAAGAAATCTTTTACAGTTACTCCTTGGGAATCTCAGGGCTCAGTGCAAAGAAACAGGGAGGAAAGTAATAAATGTCACCCTGCTTATGTGATCCCAATCTACCCAAAGCCAATTAAGGATGGCTGTGGGACAGGGCAAAGCAGCAACCAATCAAAGGCCAGAAAACCCTGCCTTTGTCCTTGGAAACACATTCTGATACTTTTGTTTATGATATTTAAAGAACCAGATTAACAGGCATCTAGTTCACTTAACTTTTTTTTCCAAAGCAGTGCAATTCAATGCCATCTTTGTTGACTAGGCAGTTATGTCTTTACTAAAGCATTTCAACATATGGCAGATAAGAAACTGTTTATATTGGTCTTTTTTTAAGTATATAAATATGCAAATGAACTAAATTTACTTGTGCTATTCATAAAATTGATGAATGGGTCAAATGCAACATATTATATAAAATAACAAAAAATAATCTTGATGTTTAAATTGGTACAAAGTGTTAATTTATGTTATAATAAAATATTTTTAATATACATTGATATATTTCATCGCCTAAACAGCTAAAATTTTTAAATTTTAAAATTTTTAAGTATGGACCTTCCAGCTATCCTTGAGGTCACACACTGTTAAATACTACCTGTTAAATATTGTCAACAATCAACCTAAATAATAATTTTAATTATAAAGGGGGCATTAAACTACAATATATAAAAGCAAAGCACTTATGCTTTTAAAAAGCACAGATCTGTATCATTTAGCATATTTCATTCAATTAAAAGCATTTAAAAAATAGCCACTGCTAAAAGGTATCTCAAAATTTTAACAACCATTAAAAAATGCAACCATGTTGCATTTTTTCTTATAATAACTAAAATTTGATTCTAATATTTTGGGGGGTTGGAGGAGGTTTACAATGATCACAATATTGAAAATATTGATTGCTAACAAGAAAATTTTTCAATAAAGTCTAAATAAAAGAAACTCAAAAACAACAAAAAGTATTGCAAAGTTAAAACTCATCTGAGTTTCTACAATTATAAAATCCCTTCTGGACTGACACCTGCACAAGCTTTACTGAACCTACTCAGTGCTTCCAGCCATGACCCACTAAATGACCCACTGCCTTCTGCAGGAGAAGAATCCCTCATAATTTCTAGATTAGAACGTGACTGTTGTAGTTACAAGGCAAAATGGAAGATTCTCAGCAACCCAGACGCAAATTTTCCATTTCATTACCTAGACTGCTACTAGGCAGGGTTCACTTTACTTCTTTACACGAGTGTGTTTTACATGCATGGTGAGCTCATATTCCTCAAAAGAAAGAGAGACACCACAACTCCAAGGTTCCCTACTCTGAATTTCAAAACCAACAACCTCTCAGAATGGTAGTTGGTGGGGGCGGGTAACACACTTAATATAAAATGTCACAGACAGATCTAGTTTGGGGGCATTAATGTGTTCTTTATCCCATTAGCTTTATCATGGTGTTTTAAAAGAAAGCTACCAAAAAAAACTATTAATACAGGGGTGGGAGATGGTTACCATTTGTGAAGCAAAATATTCTGGTGTAGCCTTGAGCCACATTTTGGCAAACCAACAATAACAAATCCCATGATAACTATATAATTTCAAGAATAGGATCCATAATATTTGGCTTTTTCAGTCTTCTTTTCTCAATTTAGTCTTTGAAGATTACCAAGTGTTATCTCTGGTCTTGAAAATCTTATTGGGGTTTCACCATAATCAAAGCAATTCATTTCACTAAATTATTAAGTAACACATTCACAATTTCTAAGCACTGTGTTAGGCAGTAGGAACACACTATTGAATAAGATGAGGTCTCATGGTAGAATAGAGATACTTGTTTTTAAATTAAAATATCACACTCATTAGAAGGCTGAGACTAATAGTGATTAAATGCCAAGTATCAAGGGCATAGGAAGGTAGAAGAAACTACACATTATTGGTGAGATCAGGGCAGGCTTCAAGGAGGAAAGGACATTTGCTTTGAAAAGTGATGAGGAGGAAAAAGTACACAGAGCTTGAAAACTGATGTGGGTATAGAAGGTCTCAAAGTTGACCCCAAGGTTTGAAGTCTAAGTCACTGAGAATCCCGAAATGCTGTTTTGTATCACACTATAGAGCCTGTTAAACACTAACATGAACCTTGAAGTCAAAACAGTGTCCAGGTCCTATATTTATTACAGTGCAATATACCTTCCCTCTAATGGCTTAAACAATTAATAGACTATAGCAAATAATTTATGGTATATTTTAAAATAACTAAGAGAGTGGAACTGGAATGTTCCTAACACAAAGTGATGAATGTTTGAAGTGACAGATACCCCAATTACCCTGATTTGATCATTACACATTGTCTGCCTGTATCACAGCACCACATGTACCCCATAAATATGTAAAACTATTATGTACCCATAATAATTAAAACTTTAAAAAATTTTCAAAAACACTTAATAGACAACTAACCGCTTAAGTATGACAGGTCATCTCTTTGGAAGACTTGAAAACTGAAGTTTCTAAATTTTCAGTGAAAACTATGAAGAGTAAAATTTGGCATTTATGTTACCAAAAAGGCAACTGTCTTTGAAAAACGAAACTTACATACACTTTTCATAGTCAACAGACTGAAAGACTAATTAGATGGCATTCATAATCAAGACAGGTGGAGTCTCATTTCAGTAATCCTTTGCAGGTGTTCATATTGACTGTGCTTTATCCTACTTCCTAGTTATTTTAGACACTGGTTCAAAATTAAACTTTACCCTATCTTTTTTAACATTATCAGTTAGAAATGACTTTGTCACTCACCAACCTTGTCATCTGAGCCTTAATTGCTTCACCTGCAAAATGGGGATAAAAACCTATGGCCAACTCTTTCAGAATTACTGTGAGGATCAAGGAAATCAATTTTGTATAAGGCCTGAAAGAGTCCAAGGCAGGTCCTGAAAAAACACTTCTTAAACTAACTCCTGCTGCAGAGAATTGGTCTTTTATCTTCAAAAATTAAACTTTGACATAAAAAGGGTTTTCTTAACAAAACAGGGTCAACAGTGAAGTATTATGGAATAGCACTGTACAGTTATTATATTTTTGCTCAATATTTTGGTAGAATGAGTAAATTTTGTCACTTAAAATATATGC
This sequence comes from Lepilemur ruficaudatus, assembly GCA_963574885.1. Lineage (NCBI taxonomy): Eukaryota > Metazoa > Chordata > Mammalia > Primates > Lepilemuridae > Lepilemur > Lepilemur ruficaudatus. Next base: position 22,012 of record CAUYRT010095130.1, read on the forward strand.
ATGTCATTTCAATTAAGAATAAAACAATATTATCATGATTATTAATAATATTTTTGTGAGCACTCAATATGTGCCAGGCACTGAGATAGTTTTCATTTAACCCTCAAAACTCTATGAGTTGGCACTAGTTATTCAATAGATGAGGCAATTAAGGCCAGAAGAATAGACAGCTAAGAAATGATGCTCAGATTTTAGCACATATTGCAAAAGAACTTGCCCAGGTTCACAAAGTCCATAGCCAATAAGCCAGAGAGAAAACTGCATCTGGCCCTCTCCAAGGCACTCCATTATTCTAATCAACAATGTGTGCTCCCACAATGTACTACATAATTTGATGTAACATTATCAGAAAATGTCATCTTCATATAGCCCCTGTTTCTGATGTACCTAAGCATTTGTTTGTCTTATTAACCTGGTTAATAAATATGTATTGAAGGCTCTGCTATGTATAAAGTACTATGCTATTTGGTATGGGGAATTCAAAGCTGATCAATTCCTGATGCTTGTTTAGCTTTCTACAGAAAAAAAGCAGGGGAGGTATAAGGTAGAAGAATGCTTCTTGATTACCAAGTCGTACAGATACTTTTTTATCTAACCAATCTCCTGCATGACACAACTTGCTATGTCCTTTCATCAACCCTTGGGCATGCTACTGTGCTACCCATCTGGGGTAACTCACTGACTATTTACCTCCCTCAAAGACTCAGATCAAAATTCATTCCACCAGGAAGTCATCCTTCCATTGCAATTATATTCTTGATTTGCAGATTTTTAAGACTTAAACTTTTCCATCTCTCATGTCTTGTCCTACACTTACTAATGCGTTGCTTTGATAACTTATAAATCCTTTGACAGGCCCTAGGTTTCCTATCCATCAAAAATATAATCCTTCAGGGTAGAAGCCAGACTCTCATTTCCTCTGCTTCTCCCAGAATATTTAGCAGAGTGCTCTCTGTACACAGTAGGCATTATGTTTACATACAATGTGGAAAGACTAGTCACTCCGGTTACGTAACGGAGAAGTCTTCTTTCTCATCTTAACAATTGTTAGCCTTATGATTTATTCTGAACAAAAGCACACAGTCTTCTTTACGGGAACATTTAGATATCCTTTTACTATCTGACATAGTTCTGTTAGCAGTCACTAGTGTGAACACTAAATCTAAGTTGTTTAGAATCTAGTTGTTTTTCTGAAACCAGTTTCAGAAAAATCTCAAAATAGATTGTTACAGCAATTAATATATAGTCTAGATATTTAGATATAAACTTAGAATCACTAGTTACACCTGATCATCGTATTCTACTAAGAACCTTCACTTCCCTAAATAGGTGACATTGTGTCGGTCTTCACACTTGATGAGCTCGATCTGACCCACCACTATCCTATTTCCCCCTTCACTCCAACAGACATTGTCTTCCATCAAGAATGTCTAAGACTCCTCACCAACTTAAACTCTAATAGAATATTTCCTCTTTCAAAGAAATTACTGAATGATTTATGAGCCCTAGTGGTAACAAATATTACCAATCCTCAGTTCATTCAAGTATTTAAAAACGTGCCCATGTATTTATTCAATACCTGAAGTTGTACTCTAGGCACACTATCCCTGCCCACTAAGGAACTACTCCTCTGTCTAGAGGAAGGCAGATGGGGCACTTAAAAAATACTTACAACAGTGCATTAATTCCTGGAACTGACTATAAATAAAATGCTATAATTATAAAAGAGAAAGAGCTTAACTTCATCATGAGTTATCAGACAAATCCCCTAAAGGACAAAGGATTCAGGAATGAAGGTAATTCCAGATTGAAAACAAGCAAAAAAACAATCCTATAAACAAAGATGAGTCCTGGAAAAATACAGAGCAAGAGGCCAGACAAGAACAGTCATTCTATGTCATGCTGAGGAGTTTAACTCTCATCCTTGAGGGTAGAGATATTTGATAAGACATGAATTTCATTTCAGTGTGGAAGATGAACTACATTGTTTCTAGCAATGTTGAACAGAAGCAAGAAAAACCATTAGAAACACAAAAAAAGTCTAAGTGAGATATGAAAATTGCCAGTTTAGGAAAAAGGCAAAATTTCAGAGATGTCAGGGAGGTAAAAACAGCAGGATCAATCAAGTGGCCAAATACATGTAAAAGTCCTCAAATTTTTTCCTATGTATGAGCTTACGACATATATTGCAATTCATGAACGTATAAGCCAGAACAATATAAAGGTCTTATCTATACAATCATCAAATTTCATATACTTTATGGGTGTTCCTAAGAAAAATGTAACTGTCTGAAATTTCAAAGCGATTAGATAACAAATGGAGAAAACACATGTTTACCTTTCGTCATGCTTCAAAAAACTTGAAATAACAAGAAGAAAAAGACAAAGAAAGAGGAGAAAAACTAATTTCCTTGCTAAGAAAGAAGATACCTCTTCGTTTTTTACCGGACTGGAATAAGAAAAGTACTTGCAGTAGACCATAAATTAAAAGAATTTCTAGAAGCTAGAAAGTCATTGAGATCAGGTTAATAAAAATACAGGAAATTACAGCCAGAACTTTTACACAAGAGAAACGATGATGAGGGCAGATCCAGAGAAACTACACGAGAGACAGAGAACTGCATGAGAAAGAGGAAAGTAGAGAGGTGGAAGGCGGTGAGTTCTCCAACCCTCTCCTGTCCCTAGGATAAAAATCCTTGAACCACATTCTCAAAATAATCATAGTATGCCTTATATAAAGACACAATAACAGGAATGCAGAGGCTAAGGCAACCCAGAACCTCCAAAAGAAACCCTCTCTTTACCCTTCCCCCCAAAAAGACCTAAATATGTAGTCCCACATTGGTAAAATAATAGACAATAAAAGAAGATGAAACCTCAGCTCAAAGAATGCAAAAGATTTAATTGCTAGATGTGGGATTCTATAGTGAAGTCAAAGTAAATAGATAACGGAAATACGAAAAGTAACCGAAGTGAGAAGAAAAATGGTTTTACGTTTAAGAAGCATTAGACAGAAACTGAAAAATCTAAAGCCCAGTAAAGGAGATCTATAAACACGTAACTGGAATCCTCACGGAAGAAAACCAAAACAACAGAAAAGAATAAATAAATAAGATAAAATATGAGGAAAACTTTTGTAATAAAAGACTTATTGAAAGTCACATAACTCCCTAGAGAAACGGTCGACACTTAGACACTTCCTAGCAAAGTTACTGGAACCCTTTGAACAGCAAGGCAAAACAGTCTAGTAGCCTGTAGGGGGGAGTCAGTCTGTTGTTGAATTTCCCCATAGCAAGATTCGACAACAGGATTCAGTGGACACCACTGCCTTCTAGTTGCTCCACTGGATAGAATAATGTGCATGAAATCCTTTAAGAAAGAAAATATGAATGAGATTTTTAAATCCAGCCAAACTTCTTAATTATAAGGGCAACAGACGATGTTCAAAATTTTGAACATATACTGGCCGGGCGCGGTGGCTCACACCTATAATCCTAGCACTCTGGGAGGCCGAGGCGGGTGGATCACTCAAGGTCAGGAGTTCGAAACTAGCCCGAGCAAGAGCGAGACCTCGTCTCTACTATAAATAGAAAGAAATTAATTGGCCAACTAAAAATATACAGAAAAATTAGCCGGGCATGGTGGCACATGCCTGTAGTCCTAGCTACTCAGGAGGCTGAGGCAGGAGGATTGCTTAAGCCCAGGAGTGTGAGGTTGTTGTGAGGTAGGCTGACACCACGGCACTCTAGCTAGGGCAACAAAGTGAGACTCTGTCTCAAAAAAAAAAAAAAAAATTTTGAACACATACAAACATATAAAATTTTGATGAATTTACTAAAAGATAAACTGCAGTCATCCAAGAGATGGCAGGAAAAACTATAATGAAAGAATTGGAATAAACACCGAAGCTAATTATGGTACCAAATTCCCATCAAGTATATGATTATGTTGCTATAATAAAATATAAGTAATATAAGCCATAACAATATGGAAATAATAAAACTTTTTTCAAGAAGACAGAAATTGAAGGAGAAAGAACATGGTATATGTTATTAGAATATTATATATAAGCTGACTGCCTTGGTAACTAAGATCAAAAGATATTATTTAAAACTGATAAATCACAGGAGAATTTTAAGAAATGTATTTTATAATGCTAAAACTAGCTGGTAGAAAAAATGGGATAAAGAGGAAAATAGTTTTGTTATTGCCTCTAAGGAAGGAATAATATAGATAATTTTTAAAGAAATAAGAGGCTTACGGGTTTCCCCACAGTTACACTTAATAATGGTAATGGAAATATAAACTTTTCTAATAAAAAGAAAGCAAACATGAAGGTAAGAAAGCACAATACCTTGCAAATTTTTTTCAAAATCTGGAATTGGAAATTGGAAAACAAAACAACAGTACTAACACCAACCTTTTATGTTATCTCAGAAATGTTGCAGAGTTAAATTCACCTATTGAAAGAAAACAAACTTTCAGTTGAATCACAAAGCAGATTTCACTCTGGTCTATGGAAAAGAGAGCCTACTATAACCAAGTGTTTCACAAAGTTTGAAAATAAAAGAATGAACAAAGGCATGCAGGGCAAATTAAAGAGGAAGGAAGGAAGGAAGGAAGGAAGGAAGGAAGGAAGGAAGGAAGGAAGGAAGGAAGGAAGGAAGGAAGGAAGGGAGGGAGGGAGGGAGGGAGGGAGGAAGGAAGGGGTCATGGTTATTTTTAATGTATCTGTTTTTACTTTTACAATTTTTATAATTCACTTACTATTGGTGGGAAAATTAAACTCAAAAAGCTATAACATTATTCAAGTTAAAGGGCAAGAACTTATAAAAGAAGAGTGCCATGAGCTCTGACTGCTCAAATATCGACAATGACTTCTTCAGAATTCTTACTGTATTCATTGTTCACTCCTATGCAATTATCTCTGGTATTGGCATTTAAGGTGTTCTGTGATATGCTATCTAATTCTTTAAAGGATATTTTATTTAGTAAATATGCATTACTTATACAATAAGCAAATATAATTGCCTATGAGGTCATTTCCTGTAACTTAGTACCCAGGAATACTTTATAAACTTCTCCAGTCAAATGGTCACTTCCCATGCCTTGAAAACCTCCAGTAACAGAAATGTAACAATCACCCTGTATTGGGTATCTTTGTATCGCTGTACCCACTGGACTCCTGGCACACAGCAGCCTCTTCTATTGGCCAAATGAAGGAGTGCCCTACCTGTTAGGATGGTACTTTCTTCTAAGGATCTCCCACCTGCCCTTCCCTCAAAAAGTGAAACAAACCCTCTTTTAAAGAGGGAATAGGAATACATTACATTTCCCCTACCAGACATACAAACCACCCATATTTTGCACATTTTCTACCTTCCTTCTTTCCAATTACATTAGGAAACGTACCCTTATTTCCCTATTCCTCCACCTGTGTTTGATCTTCATAGCAGGTTGAATAATCTCCTCTACCCTCCATGTCCTACTCCCCAGAAGCTGTGAATATTTTATCTTACATGATAAAAGGGGTTTTGCAGATGTGATTAAGTCAAGGGTGCTGATAAGGGAAGATTATCCTTATCCAGGTGGTCCCAATGTAATTACAAGGGTCCTTAAAAGAGGGAGGAGGATGAGGGTAAGAGTCAGGGAAGGCAATGTGCCAATGGATACAGAGACAGAAAGAGAGAAAAAAGTGAAGTGGGATAAAGCAATTCAGGATCAAGGACCAAGGAATGCAGGCAAGAGCCAGCAATGCTGGAAAAGAAAAGAAAATGGATCTCCTCCCCACCCACAGCCACCAGAATGAATGAAGCCCTGCTGACACATTGATTTTAGCCCAGTGAACTGATTTGAAATTTCTGTAAGATATAATAAATATGCATTGTTTTATGCCACTCAGTTTGCTGTAATTTGTTACAGCAGCCATAAGAAACTAATACATCCCCCTTTCCTTTCAGCTTCTTAAAAGCCTTATTTTATGATCTCTTCTCTTCCTTACATCACTTACCTTTTCTCAACCAGATTCCTCTCACTGGCTTTTAAACACACTCAAGCCTCTCGATTTAAAAAGAAAGATATTAAAATTTCCCTCCAGCTAAAACATTTCTCTTTCCTTTCTTTTATCAACAAACTCCTCAAATCTAAGGCCTCTACTGTAAACTCAACCCTTTGACCAATGATCTCCTTGAAGCTAAGTAAAATGAGCATTTTTCAAAATACTCTATTTCACTCTATTTGCCCTTCAGCATCATGTTAACATGCTTGGCTAAACTCTCTGTTGGCTCTCTTTTGTCCAGCTTATTCAGACCCAAGACTGTAATTACCACCTGATTGGCAGGTACTCACAAATTTTTATCTCCTGCCCAGATATCTCTGTGAAGCAATAGACTCCTATATTTATTTGGCTATTAGATATCCACATTTGGATGGCTCAAAAGCAACTCAGACTCAAAAAGTCCAAAGCAAACTCATGGTGTCACCATTTGCTACCCAAACCTAGTCCTTTTCCAATGTTTCTAGCTCAGTGAATAATGGCACCACATCCATCTAGCTGTATAAGCCAGAAATCCAGGAGTCATTTTTGATATGTCCCATGGTTCATGTCCCATATCCATGTCCATTCTATCACCAAGTCCTGCTAATTTTACTTCCTAAGTATACTATCTCCTACATCAATCCATTTATTTTTATCCCTTATAGTTCATTCTAGGAATGAAGTGGAATCTTCAGATCTCCATAAGCACACACCTCTCCTGGCCTCCATGCTGCCACTGAAATAGTTAAGAGGAGAGAAAAACCTTTGTGTGGCAGTAGAAAGATTTCCCTCCTTACAGTTTCACCATGACGTCTGTCGTGAGTTTCTCAAGACAAATTTTTCACATTCCCCTATTTATGTCAATCACCACAAGCCTATAACTCCCAGGTCATCCATCCTCAGGCCCAGACTCTCTGCCTAAGAGCAGTCCATCACCTTTTCTTACTTCATCATCCACACTTCCCCAACTAATGAAATCCTTTTACTATGCTTCTGACTCTCACAGTTAATCATGAGCAAAATCCCACAAAATCCAACCTCTTCTCTCAAGTTCCCCTTCATTCTAACTTAACTCTATTTTTCACTGAAGATCACTGTTTCTCCTATGGCCCTCTTAACATTATGGCTATAATCTCTCCCACACTTCTCATGGCCTTGGGCCCCGAGGTGGGCAGAGTTCCTTCTTGTTCCTCACTGCTATTTTATGACAAGTCTCCTTCCCTCCTCCTTAAATTTGCCTATTTTTTAATATTATATCATTAAACTATACCACCCATTATTCTTCCGTGTAGCAATCATCTTCAGTCATCTGAGCTATTCTCATGAATCGATTGAGGTAATCCATCCAATCAGAAAACAGAGTGAATATTCTCAGGGGAACGATGTCTTACTCTAGAACTTCTTCAACTTTTCATACACAATGTCCATCATTTGATTAAAAAAAATCAACTGGTAAGCAAAGAAACATGGAGAGGCGGGACATAGGGAAAAAATTCACAAAAGAACTTAAATGTATAAAAATGAAAGAAATGGATATTCTAGAAATGAAAATTATAACAATGAAATTAAAAACTCAAAATATGGACTTAATAGAAAACTGGATATAGTCAAAAAGAAGATTAGTAAACTGGAATATCTCAGTTAAAACATTCAAACTGATATAAGAAGAGCAAAGAGAAAGGATAAAAGAGCCCGAGATATATATATATAATAAAGCAAGGAGAAAAGATCATAAGGGCAAAAGAGAAAGAATCAGGAAAAAAAAAACAATATTTTAAAAGAAAATCATAACTAAGCTCAACTAAAGGCAAGGAGAAAATCTTAGAAGCAGTCTTGGGGTGGGCGGAATATCTTCCAAAATCCAATAGGATGACTGATGGCTGACTTCTTAAAACAGACATGACAGAAGGATGAGAACAATGAAAAAACATCTCTAAAATGCTATTAGAAAATAATGCCAACCTAGAAGTTTATGCCCCATGAAAATACCCTTCAAAATAAAGGCAAAATAAGGTCTCCTGCTCCAGGACCACCACGTTGCCTTAAGAGGGGTAAACTGGCCCAGGTCAGAAGAATAGTAAAATTGTGTACAACCAAAGCTAATAGAGCAAAACAATTACATAGTTTAAAAATATTTGATTAGTCCAGAAAAGGACAAGAAAAGAAAAATAAGGAGCATGAAACAGGTGGGACTAATAGTAAAAGGATATATAATAAACCATTTGAAATTATAAAATCTTATGCTCATTCTTATATCAAAATAAAAATCATTTCTTCATTGATTTTCTGATTGTAAACATTCTGGATAAGTTCAATGAAATGGAACTTTTCTTATTTGGAAGAGTTTCCTTTACAAATGTTGTGATTTTACGCTTAAAGCCTATTTTGTTACAGAACTTAAACATGTGAAAGCTTCATCAAAGAAATGAAACCACAGAACATGACATCTCCGGGTTATACTGAGAGATGCTAAAGTTAGATGACCTGTATTTGAATCCCAACTCTTAACACTTAATGACAGTGTGATCTTGAGCTTAACTCCTCAACACCTCAGTGTCCTTATAGTAATAGCATATATGGAAAAAAATGTGTGTTATATGTATGTATATATATGTACACACACATATTAGCTGCTAGTATCATTATTATTGTTGGTGTTAATATTATTAGTATTAAGTTGGAAGATTTGAGTTTTGTTCCCGCATCCTCTACTAACTCTCAGGGTTTCTTTTCTTATCTGCAAAATGAGATCTTTATACAAAATGTAAGTATTTTTCCATTTACAAGGGAAATATCATTAATGTAAACTCGAAAACATACTCACTTCCTGAAAGAAATAACAATATTTGTATTTGTATCAGGAAGAAGACTAGGAATAAGTCTCTCCAAGTTAAAGATCCCTTTCAAGAGGCATAAGTACTGTTCTCTTAAATACCATCATCATTGTAAATGTGCACAGGAATATGTTGACTTGCCACAAATCAATGTCATCCCACTGAATGAAGACACGAAACTACGGCTGATCCTCTCCCAGATAGTACGAATCGTACATAATAATCCTCCATACAATGTCTTGTGCTACTCTGCTTTATATCCATCAAGAAACTGCTAGTGTCTTTATGAAAGTTAACATGCTTCCTTAACAACGAATGCTGCAACTTTAAGATTGGATAGCTCAAGATCTTCAGTTTCACCAGTGCAAAAGCAGAAGAGAGAATGCATTTTGAAATGGAACCTAAAACTCAGCAGATTTATTACTGTCAATTCCAAGCCATAAGTCAATTTATTTTCAAACAATTTCCAAAGGCAAAACAAGCTAGATGGCATAAGAAATTTCATTAAAATTAAAATATTTTCAGTCACAAGCAGCATTATGTTAGATTTTCATTTTTCTTTATATAAACTCTTGACAAGAAAAGGACTGAAAGCTGAGTAACTATTTCCCAATATCTGACAGTATTCCTGTGTCATTAGCAAGTGCTTCTAGCTGTTGTAAAAATCAATACTTGAAATTTGCTAAGAGAGTACATCTTAAGGATTACCATCACGGTTACCATACTATCTTATCATACCTATAAAATGGTAACTACGTAATGGGATTAACCTGGATTGTGGTAATCATGTCACAATGTATACATATATCAAAACACCAAGTTGTATACCTTAAATATATACAATTTCTATTTTCCCATTACACTTCAATAAAGCTGGAAAAAATAAATATGAATAAGTGATCATCATATAGAACAATATAAAACCTTTAAAGTCAACATAGTCAATAAAGCACAATTTTGGTGACCGGTCAGCTCCATTAAAAAATGAGAACAAAACAAAACAACTTCAAAATTTACCTTACTTCATGTAAAACATTATAACACAGCATGACTGCAATGCATCCATTCACTTATTCATTCAACCGTATTTATGGAGCACAGATTACAAGTGAGGAGGCACAGTTAGACCTTAGTAGATCACAGAGGACTATGACATAGAGCCTGCCTAAAGTCACTTGTGTGACTGCCCAAATCACGTATTTTGGGGAATACAAAAAAACAGGACCTGGAGTTGCAGAGGCTAGAGAAGGCTTTGTATAGAAAGAAGCCACGGAACTGGACCTTCAAAGAGGAGAATTTCACTGATACAAATGGTAGACAGGGAGAATTCCAGCCAGAGGGAACGGCATAGGATAGATCTGAGTAGCACACAGTAACATTTTTGGATTAGAATGAAGAAATATGTAGAGAATAGTGGGATACAAGATTGGTAAGTTTCACTGCAGCCAATCTTTTGGACAACTTGAAAATCATGCTAAGGCATCTGACATTGATTTTGCAGGCAATGGGGATCCGATGAAAAATTTTCAGAAACAGTGTGATGTGACTAGAACTGTTCTAGGAAGAGTAATCTGGCAGCCATTCATCACATGAACTCAGATGGAAATATTGTAGATACCAGTTTCCTTTTCCTTGAATATTTAACATTGCAACTCCTATGTCCACTTATGCTTTGACTCCTTTCTATGTGCTGACCTCCGTATTTGTCATCAAACACAGTCTACAGTGTCCAAAGAAGCTTTCGGATATGAGCTAGTGCTACCTTGAGGAACACCAGAGTCATGCTCAATAACCTTCATGCTAAAAACAGCCTAGACATCATTTTAAGAGCCAGAAGTCTATATTTAGATTCAAGTGCCTTGATCAAAACGATAACCTTAGAGAAGCAAGGCATCTGAAGGAGAAAGAATAATTACCACAGTGGGTACTGGCCTCCTGGGGATTATAATTTCCACTTTATAATAATGCAATTGATGATCAAAGATGTTAGAGGTTAACTTGCTCAAAACCACAAAGCTGACATAATGCTTGGCAAAATTTGGACCCAGAAGGGGAAAACAGAAGAGAGAAAATAATGAAACACAAAATGTTCTCTTAGCTGAATAAAAGACTGTAGCAGGCATGAGATTAAATGAGCCTACCAAATACAGCACAGGAAAGTTATATTTTAAAGATAATTTCTAACATATTTTAGAGAAATGTCATAATCCCAACAATAAGAGCAAAACTGTAAAGATTCCAGAGAAAAGAATAAAGACCACTAAACAAATCGAAACAAAAAGTTTACTTAACAAATAAACAGGAACCAAATTGACAATAAGCTTTTTTACCTTCATACCTTCATGCCAGATGACAATGCATTAATATCATCAAAGTTCTGTCACTAAAATTATTTTGAACGTATAATTCTATACCCAGCCAAATTATTACACAAAAGTGAGGGTCCAGTGAAGCTATCCTTAAATATAGAGCCCTTCAATAATGAACACCCTTTCTGTCTCAGGCCCTGTGCGGGGCATTCATTATCTCAGGTGGATTACTCTGTTCAAGTCAGTTTCTCTCATGAGACAGTTGTCTTTTAGTTAATAACAAAAAAAAAATTAATTTATGGAACACTGTATCCCCCAAACATGCTTAAAGGCAATGTCTTTATAGTTTTTAACATAAGAATTGTTTTAATATAAGAATTGACACAACAGTATTAAATTGCTTATATGACAACTTTCGTAGTATAGACTAACAAATCACATTACTGCCAGTAAAGGGAAGGAAGTAAGCAGGGACTCAGGCAGTCAATTAATTTAATCTTCCATAAAGAATTCAAGGCAAAGATTTTTCATTCATTTTTATTTTCCCCAATTCTTACCAATCAGAAACTGACATTTAAGATTATCTTCTGAATAAGTATTTTTTTATTTTAGATATCGGGAAAGAAAACTGCACTGGACTTAAAACTTTTCTCACAGAGTAAAAGCACTGCACGAGAGAGGGGGTGAAATGGAATCACTGCAACACCAGAAGGATCTTTTCAAAGGTGGTGTCTGTCATGGTTACTTCTGAAATAAACATGCAGTTCTAAAGAGAACCCCTGCCTTCCTTTAGGACTTCCCAACTCACCCCTATCTTTCCACATTAGAACCAACGATGGTCATCAGAATATTTTTAAGCCAAATGAGATGGTCAAATCCTCACCAATTGTTAACACATAAAATCTGTTTCCAATCTTCTAAAACTCTCCATAGGTAAAAGGATTTAAACCTTGAGACACCTCGTTTAAATATTAAACCACATGGAAAAAAATTTGTATTATTTAAATGATTCATTGAATGGTTTTATAAAAATAAGAAAACTAACAACAAAACCCAGCAAGGGGTGGGCAAGAAATGCAGAAATGTTGCCAAGGTACCTCATCTTAACAGCAGCATCCTTATGTTCTCTCATTAGACTCTCCTGAGCAGATTGAGCAGAACTACTGAATTAAACAAGGGCCAAAGAATTCCTCTACTCAAATCAACAGACCATCTGCTCTGCTATGGTGTTTCTGCCACTGGTCACAGCAGAAACATTGAGAAAACAAATGTGGACATCGTTATAGAGTTGTATGTAGGTGGATAGAGAAAAGGATACTTAACTGTAATCATAGGAGAATATGCAGTTTTTTTTACCTCAAGTTCAAATATTTATGATGTGTGACTATGTGAAAATGACACCAATTTAACAAATATACCAGAACACATAGATGCAGCAAATGAGTGAAATCCTTCAAAAGTGATTGTCTCAAAAGTTATTTGTATAGATCTCATCATGTTGAGCTTCATTCTAAATTGTTTAAAATAAGCCGGTATTTTTATTTTTAGCCACCTTTATCCATTTGACAGTTTATTAACAAAGGAGACACCATTATTTTCTGGCATAAGTAGGGAGGAGTTGCAAGCTAGTTTAAGTAATGTGGTTCTAAAATCAATGCAATAGTTTCAAATACTCAGCTAGCTGCAGGGAAGGCTATTTTGAGAAAAAGATGGGATCTGTTTAAACCTCCAAGACACCTTTATTAAAATTCACAATTCAGATAAATCATTCCAAAAACTTGTTTTGAATAACATTCATTTAATGGTAGTTATGCTTATAAACCTAGCATATTAGTTGCAAGTCAAAACTGATGAGGCAGAATTATACTTTGTGTACGTTGAATGTACACATCACAGTACTTAGAGGTCTCTCCTGTAGATAATGTGTACATTTACAGACATTTTATAGGAGTTAAAATACAAGATTAATATTCAATTGCTATTTATAGAGACTTATATTAATGGTTATTATATTTTTGCTTTCAGGAAACTGTCCTACCAGGATGTATTTAGTTCCAATTACAACCATAATACTACTTTATCCTTTGAAAAGTTACTATTATAGCTAAAACGTTCTACTTTGCAGTTCCACAAAAGATGTCACAGGAAAAGTTTTTGACAACCTATATCCTCTGTCTTAGTCTGTTTGTGTTGCTATAAAGGAATACCTGAGACTGGATAATACATAAAGAAAAAGGGCTTATTTGGCTCATGATTCTGCGGTATGGAAGATTGGGCATCGGGTGAAAGCCTCAGCCTGCTTCAACTCACAGCAGCAGGCAAACAGGAACAAGCATGTGCAGAGATCACATGGCAAGAGGAGAAACAAAAGAGAGAAGGGGTAGTGCCAGGCTCTCTTTAAACAACCAGCTCAAGCAAATAGAGAGCACACTCACTCACCCCCACGAGTAAAGGTATTAATCTGTTCATGAGGGCTCCAACCATGACCCAAACACCTCCTATTAGGTCCCACTTTCAATACTGGGGCTCAAATTTCAATATGAGGCTTGGCATGGTCAAATATCCAAATTATAACATTTCACCCCTGGCCTGCAAAAACTCATGTTCTTCTCATATTGCAAAATACAATCATCCCTTCTTCCCAACAGTCCCAAGTCTTCACTCATTCCATCATCACCTCAAAAGTCCAAAGTGTCATCTGATACTCAAGGCAAATTCCTAATAGCTGTGAGCCTGTAAAATCCAAAAAAAAGTTATTTATTTCCAAGATACAATGGTGGAACAGACATTGGGTAAACACTCCCATTCCAAAAGGGAGAGATGCAGCCTCCATGGCTCTTACATCCTGGGTGCCTACAGACTTACTATCACATGGACACCACCAAGTCTTATCACTTGCACCCTTGAGTGCAGTGCCCTGAGCAATATCTGAGGCCCTTTGAGGCCTGGTTGGAGCTGGAATACTGGGGCAGTGAAGAGCAGCATCTCCAGGTGGTGCAAGGCAGCAGTGCCCCTGGCCTACTCCCCTACACCACTTCTTGAACACTTCGCTAATTAGCAATTTCTTCCGCCAGATACCTAGGTTATCACTCTTAAGTTCAGCCTTCCACAGAGCCCTAGGGCATGGACATAATGCAGCTGAGTTCTTTGCTGTGGTATAAAAAGGGTGACCGTTGCTCCAGGGTTTCTTCAGAAGCAGATATTGGTGCTTGCAGGACTGTAAGCCACAAATCAACATTCAATTTATGTTCTATAGCACATAGCACCCTGGCACTGGATAAATCCTACAAGGCTAAACATGTCTCTTCCACACTATTATTTTATCTAAACCTATGGCTGAAACTACTTTGACAGTCCTTTGTAGAAGGGGGTTCACCTTTTTAAAATTCCACAAACAAGACACAATAATGTTCTTCATTATATGAACAGAAAATATTAATTCCATTATTTTGATATTACAGTGCTCTAAATATACAACTGTCCTGGACCCACTATTTTAATTCATATTTGCAAAGTTGCCACTTGATTTATGTTGAAAATGCAAAATCACATGTGTAATAACATGCCAATGTTTGGCTTTAATCCTGTATCAAATATGCAATTTGTTCACACAGCAAAGTTATTTGTCCTAATGAATGTCTATCAGCCCTAAGAAATTACTTTCAGTTAAATATTAAGCTGATTGGAGATAATACATAGAAATTTCTGTCTGTGTATTTAACTGACAGTTTCCCTCAAACCTAGCAATCAAACAGATAAATTGACAGTTAAAAATACTCTTCCCTATCAGTCTTCTGTGTAGAAAATAAAGACTTTCCAAGACTTAGAATGGGGAAAGAGCACAGAGGAAGAATACTCTGGCATTTGCTTCCATTGTTGTCGTACCACAGAAGTACCTTCCACTGTAGTTCATTAAGTAAGGGGTTTTGATGAAAACTTTACATTGAAAGTGTCTATTACGTGTCGTAAGTCTTCAAGGCCAAAAAGAAAAATCACCCTTCTTCTCCCATCCCCCCAACCAATAACACCTCATGCAAAGCCTCAGACCCAGGGCACCTAAATAGTACTTATATTCTTCAATAAGAGAGGTCAAGGGAGAAAGCTATTCTACTCAGGTCCAATTGCGTCCTGCAACGCCATCCTGTTATCTTACAAATTCTCAGAGGGCAAATCTAAGGAGACATGATCTCCTCCAATCCCCAGGGTTGTTGGTCTGGAGGCCCCTGGTTTGCAAAGGCCTCAGGGCAGTGTACTTCCCTATCCTTCTTCTTTCCTCACTAATCCTCAGAACTATTTTCTGAGCCCACTGCTTTCTTCAAAGCAGTATCTATTGTTCTGGGAAGCTGAGCAGACACACTTGATAATCTTGGCCCAGAGCCTGCTTCGTAAGCTACAGATCTTTGGGACCCAACCCTGAACAAGCCAGCTGTGACTTGGAGGCCCTGCCTCTTGGGTGCCACCAGGCATCAGACACTAGCCGCACAGTGCTCAAACAGTCTTCTGCTTCCGAGTGTGGCATTCACGTGCATGCAACCTACTCATGATCTGGAAAACTAAAGGAAGAAGAGGACCTTCACTTAATGACGTTGGAGAAAGACTTATCTCCTTCTATGTGCTTCGTGTGCAGTAAAGCACTATATTATACATATGATGTTTTCGCAATGTGGAAATACCCTCAGTTTATGAAAGTTGGTCTACATACCCACCTCCATTTTTCTTATTTCCTTTTAGCATTGCCTTGCTTCCCTCAGTGCATCTAAACACTGCCTCCATGGCTTTATATATTGGATGTGCTCTTCCCCTAATCTTTTTCAATTCCCCATGATAAGCCTTTTAGTTAATAAACATGTGACTGCAAGTGTGCAAGAATTAAATTATAAACTAATACAAATCACTGTATGTCATTCAATGGTCTATACTTTTTAAAGTGCTTTCATGTAAGGATATCAATAAACTGTTAAGCCAAAAGGCAAAGTAAATAGAGTAAGCCTGTAATAAATATATACCTGCAGTTATTAATATGTATGTGAATAAATACATGGAGATGTATAAAAGACATTAATAAAAGTAAATCCTTGTAAGGATCAAGGGAGGTGTCGTGAGCAGATGGACACAGGAATGGGAGCAAGATTTTTCAATGAATCATCTCAATATATTTTTAATATTGTGAACTACATGTATATTCTACCTATTAAAAAATAAAATTAAAAAATCAAATAAATAATAAATGATGAATGTGTTTTTATCGGATTTAAAGTTTCAAGATGGCAGACTGAAATTTTGAATGAACTGGAATTCTGAACAACAATACATAAATAAAAGACAATTTTAAAATGCCTTTAAAAGTATGCATGACTTAGAATTCTATATTCAGAAAAACTATTGCTGACTTGTAAACTTAACACAAAGACATTTTCAGACTGGTAAAGACTCAAAAAAATTACTCCTCTTTCATCCAGCATGAAAAGAGGAAAAGAAAGAAATCATGGGACCCAGGACACAGGGAATCCAATACAGAGGAAAGACAAAAGGAATTCCCAAAATAAAGGCAAAGCAAATCCCATGGTGAGAACAGCACTGTGGAAATCCTGGAGAGCAACCTCTCTAGACAAAGCAGAACAGAGGCGGAAGAATGGAAAGTTCCAGGAGGGATGCCCGGGAATGGAAAAGGAACTAACACACAACCTGCACAGTTGGCCACTTAGCAGGCTCTGTGAAGAGTGTTTTACCAGTTTCTTGGGAGAGGAGAATAGATTTGGTTACAGGATCAAAGAAAACAAAGCAAATGAAACAACAAGGCAATTATTAACATCAGGAAAAACAGAATGTTTTTACAATAAAAGAAATATAACCATGATCCATTATGTAGCAGTGAATGATATTTACATAGTCATATTAAGGGAACTACCAAAAAATTGTGATATGACCATCCTGTCAGGAAGGGAGAAGGAGAGAAGAGGCTGCCAAAGAACTAAAAATCTTCGACTTCATTCAGTAGATAAATATCTAAAATATCATGTGTCTACAGTCTCTCTAATAAAAAAATAATCTATCTGTGCTGACTCACAAGATAGCAGTAGAGCTATATCGATTAAAACACTGTTAAGTAACAGGAAAATAGGGCTACCTCCTTTGGCAGTATTTGTCGCAGGGGTAGTAAGACAAAAGAGGCTTTCTTTCATTTTTATAAGACTTATTTCTGGACTTTTTAAGTATGTATTATTTTGATACAAAATAATTTCATGTGTTCAAATGACTATTTTTTATTTAATCTTCATTATATCATGTGAGCTAAATGGAAAGGGTATCATCTGTATATTACTCATGAAAAAAAACATTTAACATGTCTGCTGACTTACCCAAAACCTATCCAGCTAATGAGCATCAGAAATATGTGCAGAGCTAATTTTCTTGCCTCTTCCTCCAAGATGCTTTCCCCTGTATTCTTTCTTGTAAACTATACAGGTTGTATGTAATTATTTACTTGGGGACTTTTAAATAATGCTCATTATCTACCACAGGTGCACAGAGAACTTTGGACTCATCCATAATTTGACAGTCTCCAGGGTGTTAATTGAAGTAGCTATGCTTAAGGGCAGAAAGAAGCCATCAATTTCTTCTTAAACTTCTTGCCAAGTGATTCTACACCTATACATTTTTTACCATATGTATATTGTACATGTTTTAACTTACTAAGTATTTTCCTTTAAACTTTTATAACAAAAGGAAATTGACAAAAATAAAAACAGGGTTTAGAGAAGCAGGATGAGAAGTGCACCTCTACTGTTCTTCAAGGTCTGACTTTACACTGAACATCTAAATCAGCTCCTGTCAGGCATCAGCTAAAGGTTCTTCATGAAAATGGTCTTACCCATCAAATCAGACAGTATCAGACCCATTAGTGGGTCCATGTCTATTTCATTCACCAGAGCCCAGCTAAGTGTCTATACACAAAGGGAACAAAAGAGGTATTTATTAGATAAATCAGTGAAAGAATAGATCAAGCCCAGATGTTACAATAACTTGAGAGCATGCAAGGGATTCTGTAATAAATCAATGTTTGTGCAGTCAAATGGCCATTAAGAATTTTCAGTTTGGTGAACCAACTCATTCTTTCATCCAGTAAACTTTTTAAATCCTACTGATTTAAAGGGTTCTGTGCTAAGAATGAGCAAGACATAATCCTTATTCTCAACAGCCTGATGGTCTACTGGTCGAAAGGAGCAGATACGAAAACCATAAGGGTGCAGATGTTTAGATGCCATGAAAACAAATGCAATGGATACAGTGCAGCCTGAGGAGAATGGGATCCATTTTCCTTGAGGATATTAGGACATGTTCTTTAGGAAAGGTGATAATTCATCCTGAGACAGCAAGCTAAGCCTGAAGGGCAAAGTAAGATATAGTAAGATGGGAGAGCAGGTAACAGGAAGATTGTCAGGAGTCACATCACAGAGGGCCTACTAGTAAGCAGCAGAAAAGAGCTGCTTACTAGTAGATTCCATTCAATAGGCATGGAAGAGCTGCTTACTGCTAGATTCCATTCAATAGGCAATGCGGAGCCATTCAAGAATTAACATAGACAAATGTCATGCTCAGATTTAGGTTTTAAAAAGACTACTCTGGCAACAACACAGAAAAAGAAGAGAAAGGGGCCAAGCATGGTGGCTGTAATCCTAGCACTCTGGGAGGCCGAGGGAGGATTGCTTGAGCTCAGGAGTTTGAGATCAGCCTGAGCAAGAGCAAGACCCTTGTCTCTACTAAAAATAGAAGAAGAAAAAAGGCCAGGTGTGGTGGTGTGCACCTGTAGTCCCAGCTACTTGAAAGGCTGAGGCAAAAGGATCACTTAATCCCAGGAGTCTGAAGTTACTGTGAGCTAGGCTGATGCCACAGTACTCTAGCCTGCATGGCAGAGGGAAACCCTGTCTCAAAAAAAAAGAAGAGAAAGGTATGATCTGAAAGACCAGCTGATGGCACTTAGACACTACTGCAATAGTGTAGAAGTAGGATCATGAGTCTAATTAAAATATGCTCAGTGGAAAATATAAACAAAGGCTGCATTCTGTATTTGTACTCAAATATGAACTTCAACTGACAATATACTGTAAGTATTCCAATCAATACACAATTACAAATTAGTTATTCCCAAATGTAAGTGATTAAACAGTGTTAGAAGGAACATAACAAGTTATTTTCTAGAAAATACATAACAGAAATGAGTCCAGTTTCAATAAAACAAAAAGGTGTTTCATCTTTTGAAATATCAAGTTCCTAAAATATTTGTGCCCCAGTGAAAATCAGAACAATCTTGAACCTTAACATAGAAAAAAAGTAACTAATACCCCTCAGGTCATTAAAATGCTGGCTTTCTCAAGAAAAGGGACCTAAAAGCCAAAATCCTTCACAAAAAGTTCACTTACATATTCTCCTATGTTTCTCTTAAAATTACTAACTAGGATTCTCATATAGCTGTATTTTCCTTCTCCGTGACTTGAGGAATTATTTAAAGTACATTTGGCCTAACAAGATAAAAACAGCAAATAGTTTACAATGACTAGAGCAAAAAACTGATACATACACAAAGATAACATTTTGTGGAATAATATGTTCTTCAACTTGGAACTTCTTGGATTCCTATTTTTACACTTCAAATCAGGCTCAAGGAAACATAGAACTCAAACATTACCTTGAACTTTTTCAGTACAATTTTTGTCTTATCCTTGGGGAAAGCTGAAACTGTCACAGTGCACATTATTTTGTTTGAGTAAAGAACAGTAGTTCATTTGTCATCAAAAAACCAGCTAAAAAAATTAATGATCCCTAGATCTAATCTTTAATCCTTGAAATGACCTATAAAACCTTTACTTATTTAATCTGACACTAAGGAATGGAAGTATTTAATGTCAGAATTCCCCTTATCACTAGTAATTGACCACAGCAACCTATGGCATCGCACACTCCACTGTTTGACGGTATCCTAACAAGAGAATCAAGCAGTACCAGCAGAACAGCAGTGAAAGTGAAAAATGAAGGTAAAAGAGAAAATCAAAGGCAAAATTTGACTTTACAGCCTTATATACACTTGCTACCTACAATATACAGGCTAGAAACACCATCAGTGTGCAAGGATTTATAGGATGTTTAAGTAATTTTCAGTGCGTTTTTCCCTTTTTCACAGCATAGATATATGGTCATAGAGAGAAGTCATAGCTATGCTCTTTAATTTTTATTTATTTACACAATAAATATTCTAGGCCTTTCAAAATTATGTGATAGTGATTATAAAGAAAAATTAGATGTAGTCTCACCTTTCAAGGGTTTATAATCTAGTAGAAATACTTATAAATTGTCTTGCTTATATAAGCAGGAAAGATACAGAGCAACGCCACTCACCTTCCCTAAATCTAAAAATAAACTGAGGAATTTAATTAACTATACTAGCTAACAATTCCCAAGGTGTAGTAGAAATTGGGTTGATTTTTAACAGAAACAAGGCAATGAGTGGAGGCAAAGGAAGGAAAGAAGGCAGGGAGAGAGGGAGGGAGGGAGGGACAGAGGGTGGAGGGGAAAAAGGGAGAGAAAGAGGGAAAGGGGAGAAAGAGAAAGAGAGAGAGGAAGAAAGATGCGGAGAAGGAGGGGGAGAAGATAAAACAAGAGAAAAACAAAGGAAAGGAAAGAGAAGAGAGAAAAAGAAAAGAAAAGAAAAACACTGTCTTACTTTTAGAAATAGGAACACAAAGAAAAATGGGAAGACTTCGTCCTCTTCTCTAGTGCGTTTAAAAATTGATACCCTGGAGAGAGGAAGCTACTGGGGAGGATGGAAAGACAAGCAAGTAAACCTGTTTCTAGGATACTTAGAATACGGAGGTGAGGGGAAGCTCCAGGACCCGACTCGGACTAAGAAATTTAACCAATGAGAAGCCCTGAACCATGCGCGCTCCCTTTCTTTTCCTCATCACCAAGCAGAGTACACTGTCCCGCTGCATGGAGCCCCTAGAATCCTCTTTCCCCTCATTTGGAGGCCTAAGAAGACATCGACCACCAGCTGGTGCTAAGAACAAGGTACAGTGTTCTCTCTCCCCTTGCTCGACAGATAGGAAGTTCCTCTGCCAAAGCCAAATGAAGGGAGAGGTTCGACTGCTGGGTTCACAGATACCAAGCTGGAATTTGGAAAGCACTTTCCCACAGAAAACTGATAAATATGATGATTATGTCAAGTACTATACTTTAGGCATATTATGTGTTAATTTGAATTTTGAATATCATTGCTTCTATGTGAAAATGCATTCTGAGTTTCCAAATTTAGCAAGAAATTTTTGGAATACAACTTGCATAAATGTTGTGATTGCCTATATATGATATAAGCACACATTTGTGTGCACAATTATTTTTCTAGTATGATTTACTATAGTTGAACGCAAACACACAATGATATTGGAATGTAACTTTTTATAATAGTAGTTACATAGTAAAAAATGGTTGGGCTAGGTATTCCTAGAACAGATTCTGTTTAGGGGTCCTTTTGGAGATTGCAAAAGTTCTTTCTGTCATGGTAGTAGTTCTTGAGGTATTTCTAGGCTACATCTATGTCTTCACTTACTAATTATAAAGTGCAAAATTCAATGATCTTATAGAGTGTTCTAGAGGCAAGGGCAACAAAGTCAGGTAAGAGTCCTGACTGTGACCCTAAGTGTTTGGATGACCTTGAACATGTCATTTCACCTCTGTGGAATATAGTTTTCCATACAAAAGGAAGTAGTTAAATAAATTGTTGCCACTATGTACGTTTCTCTCAAGAACTTAGCCTGTGTTGTGGTTCTCCTGTTGCTGCATAACAAACGGCTCCAATACACACTGACTTAAAACAACAACCCTTTTATTGTATCTCATGATCTTGTGAAATAGGAGGACAGACAGGGCTTATCTAGGCAGTTCTTCTGTTCTACCTGGTGTCAGTGAAGGTCACCAGGCATGCAGTTGGAGGATGGGCTGGTCGAGACGATCCAAGATTGCTTCACTCTCATGTCTAAACCCTGTCAGGGATGGCTGAAAAGCTGGGCTAACCTGAGACTATCAATCAGAGAACCTACACATGGCTTCTCTAGCATGGTGTTCTCAATATAGCCAGACAGGGATCAGATAAGGCAGCTCAGGGTTCCCAAACGGAGTACTGGAAGACACAGGAAATGGAAGCTGCCAGTCTCTCAAAGCTTTGGACCAGAAACAGTCACACTGTTACTGCTACTGTATTATATTGGTCAAATAATCGGAGCCCTCCAAGCCAAGAGGATGAGACATAGGTTTCACCTCTCAATGGGAAGTGTAGCAAAGAATTTACAGCCAACTTTAATCCACCACAGCCTGTATCTAGGAATTAATACCTATCCAATGTTTCACAGTAGAAACTGAAGAGATAAAAAAGAATAAGAAACAGTCCCTACCTTCAAAACCTTGACAGTTTGACAAAAAGAATGACAAAGGATGCGCTCCTTTTCTGCTTAACCTAGCTCAAGTTGATTTACTCTATTGCAACTAATAGAGAATTAATTGATAAAAACCTATATGGAAAAATACTACATAAAAAAGAATACCAAGTTATAAACAAAGTATTTGCATATGCACTAAGTCTGAAAGGAAAGAGGGAAAATGGCATAATATGGTCTTCAATTTTAGGCAAAACACCACACAATTTTATTTAATAAATAATCTGTAGGAGATATCTCTCAGTTGTAGTTTTATAATCAACTAGCCCTTTACCATATCAGAATCTTAATTCTTACAACAAAATGAAAAACCAATCTAGAAGGGATGCTAGTTGCTAGCTAGAGCCCTTGTTTATAACATAAGGTGAAAACATGAAAAAACCAGAATGATTTAAATACATGTTTAAAATATTAACTTATAAGAACTTCTCACAGTCCTTTCATAAATAGATCACTTGTTCCAACAAATGTTATGCCTTTAATAGTCTAAATAAAATTAATTAATAATGCAATCTAGCATAATTCACGCTACAACAATCAGGTCACAGGTTCTTTTGGTCATTTAAAGCATGCAGCCTCTACTGTGTGTATTTGGAACTATCCACAGACAAACACATTAAACAGCGCCCCCCTGTGTGATCTACTTCAGCAACCACTTTAGCAGCCACAGAGAAATGACAATTCCCATTGTCATTGAGGTTCTTTACTAAACAATAGATACATTATCATTTCAAAGGCAATGCAATTTAAAATTCAAGCAAAAGCTAATAACTTTTGAGATGAGGGAAACAGATTTAGACAAGTGTTATTTTTTAGAGGACAATATTATAGAACCTCAAGTATATACAGAGCATGTGGACATATGGGTAACATCTCCTCTTGTAACAATGGCATATTGACCAATCCTTTCTTCATTTCTGTAGGAAAAATGTTGTTCTTCCAAACTGTGATTTAACCAGATTATACCAGGGTTTCTTCAAAAGTTACCTACAAACAAGCTGCATCAGAATTATAAGAATCTCCTGGCAGGTGCTTATTAAAAGCTCTAATTCCTCAGCCTATGGAAATAGACTGTCCGGGGATGAGATCCAGGAATTCACATTTATATCAAATACTCTAAGTATGGGATACGTCCACTGAGGTTTTAGAGTTGCCATCCTAAAGCATTACATATACTAATAAAATAACTTTTTTAAGACTGAAGAACAATTATATTGAAAAATAAAGGATTGCTCATTTCTTTTTAAAAATAGAATTTAATCCACTCTCTAAACACTTAAATCATTTTTTTATTCCATGCTTTAAAAACTAGTATTCTCAGCACTGGTATTTATAGCTTCACATTTATTATCATGATGAGTATTTGACTTGCTAATGGTGACCACATAGTGGCAGGACCGGTCCACTGCCAAATCTCCACTGTCTCTGCAAGTGTCCTGGGTTCTGTCCAATGGAAAAAAAAAAAGGTTGAGAAAATACATTCCTCTCCACTTCATTTACTTTGTCCAGTTGTTCTCTAGGCCACAGGGCAGGATTTTTACTGACTTAAATCTCAATTAAATCCCAGACAAGGATCTGTCAATGAAAATTAATTTAACACCCCAGAGTATAGCTGAGTTCTTTCCGTTGAAATACATCAGGATCTTAGAATGATCCAATTTCCCTAGTAGTTTCTGAAAATCATTTAAAATCCTACAAGTTAAAAAATAATACTAAGGATTTCTGACATTTCCTGAAACAATAATAAAAAAGGATTTTTGGTATTTCTTGAAGGCAGTATACCAATGCCATAGAAAAAACACTATGGAGGTAGAGGGAGACCAGAATATATTAAAGTTGGGTTTCATTTGTGGTTTAAAGGATGACTCTTTTTATTATTATCACAAACCATGTTTCACTATACAAACATCTGCAATATTTAAAGCAGAGAGAAGGTATTTGTGTATAGTTTTTACATAGAATTCTACCTATCCACTTTGTATTAGTTATTCCAAGCTGGGATTAAAATATGAAAATCTGGGTTCCGTTCTAGCTCTGTCAGGCATGATTTGCAAAATTTAATCCTTGATCTTTGACCCTATCTTTTTCCACCTGCAAAACTAGGATAAACTAAGTATTCACCTTACTACATTCAGGTACTAGAAGGATAAAAATGACAACATACTTGAATGTACATTGAAAACTGTGTCATCACTAATATAAAGGTATGATATAGGTACCTTATTAACCAGTGAAAGAGAAAAGAAGTCACACTGCTGTACAAGTGCTCAGACCTTCACCATTCAGGATATAGTATTAAGAGTTTTAAAGAACTGTTTTTCTCAAAGAAGCATTTTTATATTTAACTTTTATATAAGTACTATAATTTTACATATCTAGAAATAAACTAATGATGCCCAAGCTAAGGTTAAGTGAAACTTTGGATAAATCTAAAACTGGTTCTGTTCAATCAGGCACATTGGTTATACTGTATAAGATGTATGTCTCAGCAATGCCTACCTCTAGAATCCCGCTTTGCAATATTATCTAAAGTATGGGCCTGGTTTATTTTTTAAAAAATCCTTCCTTGTTTGCTTTCAAAATGTTTTTTTAAATTAAAAAAGAGGAAGGAAGGGCGGACCATTAGGAGTCTGCAAACAGCATAATTTAGGGTAGTCTGAATTCATATCCTGCCTCTGCCACTTCCTATCTGTGTAATTTTAATCAAATAATATAACCTTTCTTTTCACTGTTGAATGAAGACACTAATATATTATCCATACTTGTGTATACATGATAAAAAGCTGAGAGGGACAATTACTATAATGAAAGAATAAAATTCAATAATTTGAACCTTGACATGCTGGAATAATGGGTCAAAATAGAGACTAAAACAGGGGTGGAGGTAAAAATCTGGCAGAAAAATTTGCAATTAAATTTTTTTCTAACAATTATACAAAACCTTGGCTTACACAAGCTAAATGAGCTCATTATCATGGAAAATGCTTAAGAGAAGACTGTATGGATAATCATTTATCAGAAATTTTAGAAACAAATCCTCCTGTGGGCTAGAGTGTTATCTGAACCTTCTGTTCATTCAGCAACCATTTACAGAGACTTAGTATGTGCCATGCACCCATAAACACATTGGTGTCCACAGCAGACAAGGTTCCCGCTGTCCCCAAAGAGATTCCTGGATGGTGGAACACCGGTAAGTAAACAAACTGATAATGCAGTGTAATTGACTGGTAGATTACACCTAAGCAGGGCAGCTAATGCGGCTGTCACAGGGGAAGAGAAGACTGTTTCAGCTGAGTCTTCAAAGAAATGTATTTGAAGCTAGCTATTTAAAGATTAAGAAGAGAGACACAGAAGATCAAACATTCGTCTCCTGTAAAGACCTGATCCCTACTGGGTCAGGTAAGATAAAGAATGACATAGTAGAAAACTAAAAGAAGTTCAGCATAGCCAAAGCACAGAGCATAAGAAGGCATGAGTTTGAGACAGGATTAGAGAGGGTGGTCCAGCTATAGATTAATATTACCTCAAGGGCCCTATTAAAATCAGCATTTGAAGAATGATGGGGTATCCATGGAATGGTTTTAAGAAAAAACGGACATAACCAGATTTATCATTTAAAATTATTACTTCCACCTATAAAAATGGGAATTTAATATGATAAAAAAAATGTTAAAAATCTCTGGGAAAAGAAGAGGTGATTACTTTAATAAATGATGCTACAATTGAAAAAAATTAGATTCCTATCATATATAAAAATAAACTGTGCCATGTCAAAGACCCAAGTATGAGAAGTGAAACTTTAAAATGACTAGATGAAAATATATTCAAGACAGAGAGGGAAAATAATTCTTACATAAGACACACAAAAGTACAACACTAGATTTAACTAAATTAAAACAAAAATATTCTGAATCATAAGTGACACTGTAGACAAAGTTAAAGGCAATGTTTACAATTGCAAAAAGATTGTTATCAATACCATATAAAGGATTCTTACAAATCATTTTTAAAATACAAACAATGCAATAGAAAAATATAGATAATTCACAAATAGGAAATACGAATGGCCAAAAGCAAACGAAAAGATGTTCAACTTTATACATAATCAAGGTAATGCAAATCAACACAGTAATTAAATTTCTTTGCACTCACCACATTGGCAAAAACTTTAAATTCTGAAAATACCAGCTGTTGATGAGAAAATGTGGAAATGGAGACATATAGAGCTGGTGGGCACAACCACTTTGGAGAGTAATTTGGCAAAATCTAGTAAAACTGAACACGCACCTGCTCTACAGCCAAGCAAGTCCACTTCTGAATACATCAAGAGAGAAACCCTTGCACACAGGCACAAGAATGTGCACTACTACAGTGCGGTTTGTAATAATGGAAATTGAGAAGACTCTTAATTATTTTCCATGGGGAAAAAATAAATTATGATGTATGCATACAATGAAATAAAATTAAACTTGCTCTACATTCATTAATATGGATTGATCAAAAATGTCAAGTGAAAACAGCAAGTTGCAGAGATACACATACAATATATTTTTACATAAATCATCAGAACATGCTATATGTTGCAAAGGCATAAAAACGTGGAAGGAAAGGATACTCGCCAACCTTAGAACAGTAGCCACCATGTATAAAAAATCTTATTTCTTAAAAAGAAAAAATAGTTACTTCTCTGCATGATAAGAATTATTTCATAGTGAGAAGCACAGTATTACATGCTATAACATAGATGAACTTCAAAAACAGGCTAGGTGAAAGAAATCAGACACAAAATGTCATATATGGCATGTTTCCATTTTTATGAAAATATCCAGAATAGGTAAATCCATAGAGACAGAATACAGATTTGTGGTTGCCAGGGGTTGAGAGGAAGGAGGATGTGGAGTAATTATTTAATGGGTACAGGGTTTCCTTTTGGGGTAATGAAAATGTTTTGAAACTAGACAAAGGTGATGGTTGCACAACATTGTGAATATACTAAATGCAGTGAATTTTATATTGGAAAATGGCTAATTTTATGTTTCATGAATTTTAACTCCTTAATAAAAAAATTTTAAAGCATATTACACTTCTAGGAGTAGAAGATGACTAAAAACA
Organism: Lepilemur ruficaudatus; assembly: GCA_963574885.1. Taxonomy (NCBI): domain Eukaryota; kingdom Metazoa; phylum Chordata; class Mammalia; order Primates; family Lepilemuridae; genus Lepilemur; species Lepilemur ruficaudatus. The sequence continues at coordinate 49,787 of CAUYRT010095130.1, forward strand.
GAACAATCAGTGAGGGGAGTCTCAAAGTAATTATGGAAGAGATGATTTGGCGTGAGCTATTGCAATGGCAGAGGGGTTATGAAAAGTGGATAAATACAAGGGTTGTTTTTCCAAAAGGACTTGGTAACCAATTGGATGAGGAGAGAGAAATAGAGAGGAGCCAAAGATGAATCAAGATGTCTGATTATCCAGTATGGGCAGAGCATATTCCATTCTCAATAAAGGGAAACAGAGGAGAAGAAGCAAGTTTAAAAGAAAAAGTATTAATTTCATTCAGAATCTGCTGAGTGTGAGAAGCCTATGGGCTTTATAAGTGAACATATCCAACAAGTAGCCCAGGATAAAGATCAAGCCTAGACTTACATGTATACTGCAATTGAGGCCATGGAAGTAGTTGAGATCATCCCTGCAGTAAAATGAAAACAAACAGTTCTAGGACAAAACCCTAAGGAATACCAACACTCAGATCCTACAAGAGAGACCTGTACGACATAGAAGTCAAGAAAGTGATTCAAGAAGGAAAGAGTTGTCAAAAATGTCCAAAACTGCTAAGATCTCAAAATAAGAACCGTAGAAGTAAGTCTTCAGAAATAAGGTGGTCTTCAGAGACTTTAGTGAAAGCAATTTCTTGCCACGCTGCAGGAAAGCAGAGTAGGAAAAAAAAAAAAAGGTTCCAATGTTTAAAACCCAATAGTAGTGTTATAGGTACCAACAAAATCAGAAAAGCTCTAGAAAGAATGAACTTTGGCTAGAGAACAAACAGAGAGATGATAACCAACCCTCCTGGGGGTTACAAAGAGCCACTTCCCAAAGAACGGAAAACTACACTAGTGCTTCTCAAATGTTTCCACCAGAAATAGTGAAAATGCAAAATAAAGTAATTGCACCGCGCTTGCCATCTCAGGGTAGGCAATAAGGTATTTAATTTGTCCTTGAAAATTCATGTAAATTATGCATTCTACTCATAACAAATACAGGGGTGCTTATTTTAATATAAAATGTTTTCTCCATATTTTCAATTAAAATTAATGTTCCAAAAAGGTGTTCCAGGTTTATCACGCAACTTCCCATATGGCCCTCCCACAGTCTTCACACACCCTATGCAAATACACAGCATAGACTCCCACTTTCAGAAATATGGAGGAGGTTCTTCATTCCACAAGAGTGATGGGCCCTGGAAATCTCTTTGGAAAGCGTTTGCCAGAGCACAAGAGCCATAAACTACTACACGACCTGAAAACATTTCTTCCTTTCATTTTTCTTAAAACTACATCCTTCAACTTCCAAAGGATGTCTCAGATATTATGGAACTTGGTGGCTAAATCCATGCTAAAGAGACTTTAATTATGCCTCCTCTTAATCTTTCTTGACCAAAGAATCAAAAATTATTAAGGACTCTATACATGGAGGTTGACCCATTACTTTCAAATATTTAGTCATTTTTCTCGGAACCTCTCCCCTATCTTTCCCAAGGTGCAGACATGGTTTTGTAAAGGGGCCCTTATGCCTTTGGGACAAAGGCAGGTTCAGCTTAAATGAGGTCATTAAAACAAAACATCAAGTTCCCAGTGCCCTAAGATTCCAAGCCAATGACCTACAGAGTGTTCCAGCTGATCTTAATTTCCTTGGCACAGCACAGTAAGAGTACTGTAATATAATGCAAAATAGCTCTAAAGAGAAACTAGATACTGGCCAGAGTCTTGCCAATACACGGTTAAATAATACCAAAGTAGCCCTTTCATCTGAATACTGTGCTTCACACGCATATGTCACCCTTCCCGAGAATGAAAGTAATCTTCCACTGTAAATGTGGGTTAGTTGAAAAGCTCTTACTGGACTCAGCCCCATAAAGTATGCGTGCTTTTTAACTGGCAAACGTGTGCTGGTGAGACTGAAAATGCTTACAAGGGGACCAAAGAGACAAAGAACAGAACTCATTCTGAGCAACGGTAATCCAAATTTAGAATGTGCTTATAGTGGTAAATCAATCCTCAAACGTTTATCCTGACCAGGCTCTCTTCTAACATCTAACAGTATCAGACACGTCCCAGAAAACAAACTAAATTTCACTTTTCAAAGTTTCTTTACAATGTCATTATCATTTATATTAAAATATCAGTATGTTCCCAAATATTCTCTCCTTTCTTCCCTTAGTAACAACCCCTTCTCTGGTCCTTCTTCATTCATTTACTTGTTCATTTATTCTTTCATTCAGCAAAAATTTACTGAGGGCCTGTGAAGTGCCAGGCATGGTTCCACCTGCTGGAGATTAAGTCAACAAAACTTGCCAGTAAAACAAAGTTCCTGCCTTCACAGAGCTTATGTTCTAAAGGGAAAGGGAAGAGAACAAACACATACATATGCAAATATACAGCATGTCAGATGATAAGTGCTAGGGAAGAAAATTAAGCTCAGTAAGGAAGAAGAGGAAGGGCAGAAGTGGTGGAAGGCAACGTCAGCCTTTGCATTCCATCAAGCAAAGCAAAAAAATCATCTTAAGTGACCCATCCGTGGGTAAATCAACTAAGACCTCCTATAATACAACTAAAAACAATGAATTGGAAACCACCTGACTTGAAAAATATTTGATACCCAATCAGATTAATTCATTTTCTCAATTTCTGGACAGTTGTTCAACAAAGCTTTACCATTAACAATCTGTTATTCTTCTTAAATACACTTTGTTCCAACCAATGCCCTCAGAAAAACTGGGGGGGAAACATGTTAATTGTATCATACTTTGGCCAATCCAACACATTCATAAAGTATTTGTATGATTTCTTTCCCGTGTTTTCTCATAAAATGCTTTTGTCTTATAATGTTTTAAATACATTTTCATCAAAAGTTTAAGACTGATTTAGTCTATTCAATTTAAGGAAAATGTCAACCATATAACTGGAAAGGTTAGTCTTCGCTCTCAAATCAGCCAACCAAATCACACTTATAATTTATCAAATACAGTCCAACTTCACTTTTCAATTCAAACACAGGTATCAATACACATTCTGAGAGGAAAGATATTTTTTAAAACACTGAAAAATAAATCATGGATTATATCTTATGAGAGAAATTGCTGAAAATAGTCAAAATTAAAGTAATATAGAACTCAGAGTTCTGAGGAATACGATGAAGTGCTAGGAAGTACACAGCATTCCTTCGGTAATTGTGTGAGTGTACATTTCCACCACTGGGTTTCAGCTGTTGGATGTAATTAAATAAAATCCAAGTATAAAATTAGAAATAGTGCCATTAAATATAGTACTTATGATAAAAATTTCTTATGTTTTTTAATGAATGCAAATAGTACACACTAAAACAAATTAGTCTAGCAGCTAGTGTATCATTTCATAGGAAGTAGAAAACATTAAAATATTTTATGATAAAATAGGATGGGAATTGACTGGAATTGAAATAGTCATAATATGATTTGCTAAAATACATTTAACCACAATATTGAATAACACACACAAAATTTGAAATAAATCATGTACAAGTTTTATCTTTGAGTTTTACCCAATTGATCTTGAAAGCTTTGGTAGTCCCTGAAAAGATTTCTGTTAACATTCATAAGAATCAGTCACTAGCTGTAGTAGATGCTATGGCAAGCCACCAAAACCTACCTCCTTCAAGTCTGAAGCGCTCATTGTCCCAGCTGTTAAGAGTATCAGTCACTAAGACCTGTGACTGAGGTCTTCCTGACTGCCATTGCACTATGTTAAAGAGAGCTGCCATGCCCAAAGTCAGACATTTCTTAGGCAGCCCAGCCCCTCTGCCCTAATTCTGAACAATTCTGCAGAGCCATCCCAACTCCAGAGTTCTGTGGGATTGGTTGAGGCCTTTGTTGTGGCTGCTGCATTGCAGCCCAGCTTCTGCCTGTATCCTTCCTAGAGGTATTGTTTCTGAGAGCTCTCCCCAGGAAACTTCCTGCAGGAAAACCTAAGCTCAAAGTCAGCTTCCCAGGGAACCTCAACTGCGGCACTATCATATCACATGTTTGTAGATGCATTTTCTTTCATCTACAGATGTATCCTATAAATACACATTGCGAATAGTGAAAAATACACTTAAATACATGACAAAAGGACATTTCCAGCATTCAGTATTTCTCACTGATGCACTCTTTGCTTTGTTCTTAGGAAGCTCTCCCTCAAGGGTTATATATTCTCTGACAATGGCCAGGACATGGAAGAAGTAAAGTCAAAAATTGAAAATTAAAAAATGAAAAGTGAAAATTGTCATTACTCCTATCACACCATCATATATCTGAATTGAGAACATTTCAACACTGGCCCAAATCTTCCTTTCTAACCATTATTCACCCTTAACAGTAATAGGTTTAGAGCGTAAAAAGACAGGAACCCTTTTTGATTTGCAGTGCTTTGATTAATCAGTAAGAGAAGCTTTCCCTGTGTGTGATGCCCTAGGGGTTTACAGCCCCAAGAGTAATACACCAGAAGTTTACTGTGATCACAGGTGGGCTCTCAGGAAGGTAAGTTTTAGGAAAAAGTGCATACAGAAAATGAGGATCTGAAAACTGATTCTCTTAAATCCATGAATTTGTACATCCCTTGGAAAGTCTCCATGAATATTTAAGGGGCATATGTCTTCCCATTTCCACATTATGAGCACTGGCCTAAATAAATCGCCAATGACATTAATACCCAATAATTAAAACATTTACTAGCATCTACCTCTTGCTCTGAGACTCATATTATAAATCCAACTGATATTTCCACTTATTTTTTTCTAAGTGTACAGAGCTTGTGAACAGACAGTAAGTTGGAAGAAAGCTAGCAGTCCACTGAGCACTCTTCACTTACAATTATACAAAATTGGCATAATGGATAAAATCAGAAATGTCTCCATTAATTTAATTACACATGATCAAAATTTCCTATGTGTTAAATGAGAGTAAAAGATAAATACTGCTAAAATCCAGTTAGTTCAGGAGCTTAGGGTAATTTTGTTTTGTAAATAGAATCTGTTAATAGAACTGGAAATATTCTTAAAAATACAATGAAGAAGAGGAAGATGATTGATCATGATTAGAATAAACATGACAAAATACAACTTGATAAAATTGGTTTTAACTACTTATCTTCAATAATCCATTTGCTCATTCTTTCAATGAAAGAACCCAAGAACAATGACAAAGACAAGATAATTCATTTAAAGGGAAAAACAATAAATAATTATACAAAGTAGATAAATGAGACAATTAAGATTATGGCAAGTACAGCCAAGCAAATAAACTGGGGAATGTGATGAGGAAAAAATAAAAATAAAAAAACAGGTTGTTTAGGTAGGCTGGCCAAAAAAGGCCTCTATGATGAGATGATCTTATGCTGAGGCCTGAAGAATAAAAAGGAGTCAGCTATGTCAAGAGCCAAGGAAAGAGACTCCAGGCATGGAAAACAGTCAAGGCAAAGCCTTTGAGATAGAAAAGCTTGCCAAGTTCACAGGACTGTGGCTAGAGTATAATGAACAAAGGGTAGAATGCAGGATGAGGTTTAAGAAATAAACAGAGATCAAACCACGTAGAGGCCTGTAGGCCAAAGTAAGAAATTTAGATTTTATTTTAAGCTATCAAGACTTTTTTGGCAGGGCACGGTGGCTCACACTTGTAATCCTAGGACTCTGGGAGGCCGAGGCAGGAGGCTAGCTTGAGGTCAGGAGTTCAAGACCAGCCTGAGCAAGAGCGAGACCCCATCTCTACTAAAACTGGGGGAAAAAAATTAGCTGGGCAACTAAAAATAGAAAAAATTAACTGGAAATGGTGGCTTGTACCTGTAGTCCCAGCTACTTGAGAGGCTGAGATAGGAGGATCCCTTGAGCCCAGGAGTTTGAGGTTGCTGTGAGCTAGGCTGATGCCACGGCACTCTAGCCCAGGCAACAGAGTGAGACTCTGTCTCAAAAAGAAAAAAAAAATTTTTCAACCAGGAAATGACATGATGTGATCTACACTTGTAAGAGTTCCCTGTAACAAGTGTATGGAGAATGGACCAAAATAGGCTAACATAGAAGCAAGAAAGCCATTCCTGGGGCTCCTGTAGGTGAAAAGATAGTGGTTTAAATTAGGATGGTGGCAGTAGAGACGGAGAGATGTGTATAGACTCAGGTCTATTTTGATGAAAGAGGTAGCAGTACCTAACAAGATGAGAAAGTGGTCGCCTCCTTGTTTTTCAGCTTGAGCAACCAAATGGATGATTTCAGGGTGGAGCAAGAGGAATTTAGAGAAGGACTTAGAAGTTACGACCACCTCATACCCCTTAAGCCAAGCATAGCCGAAGGCATATTGGACCTTGGCTAGCCTGAAATGTTCACATCTAATCTCATATCCTTATTTCTAAGTTCAAATACTTGGTTCTGTACTTCTATTTTACCACTCAACCTGGCCCCTCCCAGATGTGATACCTTTTCTGATTCTCTTCCTAATGTTTGAACTTTGATATAGAATTTCTAGTTTAACCAGACACTCCTGCCCCCATCATTCCGATGAAGATGATTCCTGTGTTTCTTGCCCTACGGTACCCCAAACATGCTCTCTATCAGAAGAGGTGTGATGATGTGGGAAGATCTGAACAGAGGTAGAGACGGAGCTTCTGAGGTCAGCGGAATCAAAGAAACCCCCCATGACTCCTGCATCTACTGCATGCCAGAGTCATTACTGCTTCGAGAGCCATCAAAATCACTTGCTCTAGAAAAGAATAAAATCGTAGAGCTCTAAGGTCCAGACAGTGCGGGCAAGGGGCTGATATCACATCACTCATCAGCAGCAGGACCACATTAAAAGCTAGGCTTGCTCATTCCCAGTCTAATATCTTTCAATCACATCATATTGACTCACAACTTTCCATAGAAGCAATATTACAAATGGTGCACAGAATGTTGCAAGTGTACTATTCTTCGGAGCTATTACGGGTTTAAAAATTGACTGGCCTGACAACCTAACCGCCACATGCAATATTACATCTATGGAAAAATGTACGTGAATACACAGCCAATTTATTAATGATCTTTTGGAATACAAGCATTTGTAAACTAATTAAGAATACTGAACATCCTGCTTGTGTTTATTTTCTCTGCAGTTTTGGAAAATATTAAATGAGCAGGGCAAAAGGAAGGACAAGAAGTAAAAGATGCTCTCTCCCTATGTCAGTTCTCCCATGTCTCTTCTAAATTAATTCTGAACCCTTCCCTTCTATTCTCTTGCCTTGGCAAAGGCTTGTGGCCACTTTTCCGGGTCTCCCTTGAGCTGTCCTTTATCTGGAATGCCAAAAGGACAATTCCCAAGTCTGCTTATCCCTACTCAAATACATACATGAGTGTATATTTATACAAGACAGTTCATTACTATTCCATATAAGCTGACATTGTTCAAAGCAACATCCATAAGACTGCAGAAATCTTTTTTAAATTAATTAAGATCTACATTTATGCTGAACCATGGATGACTCCAATTTCCCTTCTCTTGATAGAATACAATACATGCTCCTAGGGAAAAACAAACCAGAAGTTGAGCTTTTGATAAAGTAAAAAAATAAAACCCAAATTGTAGATACAGGATGGACTACAAATGAATCCTTGTGAATTAACCAAAAATTAGAGGCAATCTTCAAACTGGAAATAAAACCTTGACAAATAGAAGATCTGCTGGGAACCAGTACTGGCAGCCTATTAGGGACTGGGCTGCAGAGCTCTGCTGCCTTAGGAAGCGGGGTGGGGGGCACACAGCAGGAGGAGAGCAGCAGGCTAGCTAGCAAATTTTCATCTGTATTTACAGCTACTCCCCATTGCTCACATCACTGCCTGAGCTCCGCGTCCCCCACCCTACCCTGGTCTGTGGAAAAATTGTCTTCCATGAAACCAGTCCCTGGTTCCAAAAAGGTTGGGGACCGTTATGCTAAAGGATTTAGCTTTACATTATGCTAAAGTTTTAAAAGAGAAAGAGACAACTGTTTTCTGCTACTAAGGAAGACAACCAGCATGAAGTAAGGAGGATCCTGAGTTGGTATCTTCTGTCATCAAAGGCTAAGGGACCTCACTAAGATGTAAGCTCAGGACAACGGCCCGGGAAGCTGACCATCCCTGAAGGGTGGAATCAACTGAAACCACCGCCCAATAAATATGCTTCATGTAAATTAAGTGAATTGAGGCAAAGGAACTGAACACTACGAACCGAATAGGCTAAGTCAGGCAAACCAATTGATGGATCACCATATATCATACATACATGATAAGAATTAGTTTCTGTGCCCTGTTTGAGATCTTTTTCCCCCTAGAACACTAGCTGTCCCTTGTCCTTGCCCCCATATGTCATGTCTGCTGAACCTGTACCTTCTTCTCACAGAATCTGTTCCCACACCCCTGCTGAGTGAATGGTGGTCCAGGTCCCTCTGTCCCCTTGGCCACAGCTGATTGAATAAGAGCTGGACATATTGGGCTAATATCTCTCTCCAGATATGGATTCCAGTCAGTTGCTAAGTAATCAACCACTCAAAGGAGGAATACTTGGGGGTGTCTATTCTAGGCCATAGATGCAACATGAAATCAGGGCCAGCAAGACTGCAGAGAAATGTCAGAAAATGGAGTAGATTTACAAGGAGAAACAGAGACTATCTGGTGTGCTTGTGGGATAACAAAAGTGAGAAAACAGAGAACATGTTTATCTTGATTTTTGCTGACATTCCAGTTACCAATTCCAATCTCTCATGAGACTGGTGACCTATTGGCCTTCAGCTACTACAATATAACCTTTTAGGCTGGTTCATTTGAGGTTCTGTATCCTCCGAACAATCAATACCTGGCTAAAAGACCAGCTAAAGTTCATTTGTAATATTCCCACCTTTTCTCAACTAAATGGACCTGTCCACAATTTTGAAAGGTCCAATTGCTCCAGTCTGAAAGTGTCAGAGAATAAGAGTTGCACTGATTTTGTAAACACGTCAAAGAGAAAAAAATATGAAAAGTCAAATTCCTATTTCCTTCCCCAGGGTATTATTATTCAGTGGGTTTTGCAAGAGGTTCAAGTATCTATGTTTTTAACCAGCATCCCTGCTGATTCTGAGACAGGTAGTTTAGTCACCACACTTGGAGAAGCATGGCTCTAAAGCCTGCTTCAGCACTGCCACGAAGATCCGTAAACTTTCAAATACTTCTTAAAAAAAAACGTGATATTCATCAAGCATCAGCATACAAAAGTAGCAAACTGCTGTTGGGAAGATAGATTTGTCTGAAACCCTAATAAGAGCAAGTACTGTTTGTATTATTCTTTCTGCATACATATTTGTGTTTTGTTTCACACTAAATGGGATTTTGTAAAATAGCTTCGAGGGCCTAAATACAATTTATCATGTTGTTTCCATCTCAAAATGAATTTAAATTTCCAAAGACCTAATTTGTGGACTTTTGAAACATAACCAGTTTGTAATTTGAGGATTTCATGTGCCATTCCAACTGAGAAAATTTGATTATGAAAGGTTTTAGATGATACCAGGAAATTATTATAATTTTTGTTAGGGAATAATGGCATTTTGGTTATAAAATGCATTTTTCAGAGATGCATATAAACTAGGACAGGCTATCCAAGATTTACTTCAAAATACTTCAGCAAAGTAAATAAAACTTTTTAAAAAAGGAATAGATGAGGCAAAATATTGATAATTGCTGAGTCTGGAAAAATGAGAATATGGAGGTCGAGTTTCTTTTCTTCTACTTCTTGTGTATAATAAAGAAATGAGTATATGAGAGTTAAGTTAATGTAGCAGCAACACAAGATTCCTATAAGACCACACATACAAGTTCATGATGTCCAAATTGGGATAATTACTGACATCACAAAGAAATGACACAAGAGGCCCTCTAATTTGAAAGAGAGCTATACATCCTTTGAAAGTACCTGACACACTAGAGAAAAAAGAAATCAAAGGCAGAGCATATGGAAAACTAATTTTTTAATTATTTGAGAGATATTTTTATTTTTCTGAGATAGATAGAAAAGGCCTAATTCAATACAGAATAGACTAGAAACAGTGTGCTAAGGGACAAAGCACAGTGACACATGATATTCTTTTCTATCTCCCTGTATCTAAACCATGGAAGCACAGGTGAATCACTTCCAGTTTTTGTTTTAGAACTTAAAATGCAGGTGACAACCCAATTCCTGGTGTTCTCATGAAATAGTATCCTGTAGACCATAAACAACACGCAAAAGCTGGTTATTAATAATACTGGTATTTAATAAATCATATTTGATGATATAATCAAATATGTGATGGATTTTTCATACCAATTTTAGAGAGAAGATAGAAAGCTAGAGGAAAAAACACAATTATAGTTCAGAAGTGGAAAAAAGGGGGAATTCCAGGTCTTTAGATGAATATTAACAAATGACATTTGTCACCCCTGTTCTTCTTGTGTTATGGGCAAAGTTGTAACTAACAACACTGATGTACATTTATCATTTGTACTACTCTTATGGTCCTTGCTTTCTTTTGAAATTGTGCCTTCCTAAAAAAGGACTGTCAAAGTCTCAAAAAATCCAAATTTCAGGTCCTGGCTGTGCCACTCTCAGCCACATAGCATTTCTTAAACTCAATTTACATATCTGTGAATGAAGAGCATTAGACTACACCCAAAAATCCCTCCCAATTCAAACTTTCCATGACACAGTTTTTCATAGGTTGCTTTTTTCTTTCTTAATCTGTAAAACCTTCAGAGGCTTTATTCTGAATCAGTTATATCACATAGTCCTGGGAAGTAATTAACCAGAGCTACAACACAAGCTGTGTCCAAGCACAAAAATCAGCTAGGGGGCAACACACAGGAGAAAAGAACTGATTCTGCTGCACGGGCTAAAAATCGCTTTTCCCTTTTTCAAACAAGAGGTGTTTAGGGTTCTTGGCCAACAGATGATTTCCTGGTAAATTTCAATCAGACATTAGAAAAAAAGAGATTAATTTCATAATTTAAGTCACTTTCAATATAAATAACTTTTCTGGACTACATATATAAAGGAAGGTATGTTTTAAATATGTTTTATTGGTAAACACAAGAAATATGCCTAGGAAGTATATCTGGCCAGCATTATAAAAAGAGGGAAAAGGAATAAAGAATATGGATTCTCTCTTACTCTAGCTCTCATTTTAAAATAATAATATTGAAAGCCTACAGTATTGTATACTTTGGGATATCTTATTTTCAAAAAGAGATAAAGTATATCTTATCTGTGGCTTCAATGCACTTTATCACTCATGCATTATGTAGGCATCTCTAATTGTAAAAAAATATTTATGACTTGTAAAATGATTTTTGAATGTTGTTTTGAAAGGCCAGATGAAATTTTAACATTTCTAGTCTGGATTCTCTCAAACTCTCTGGTCATTTACTTGTAAATAACAAATATAATTCTTCACTTTTTCTTTGGGGAGAAAAGAATTGCTAAAATGACTGGAATGGTTAAACAAAACAAATGAGAGAGAATATAAAGAAAAGAGACATCTTCTCCTACAATGTTAAATAACATACAGTAGAACCTATCACATACAGTCATTCACATTCTCTCAACTGAAAGTTGGAGATAAATTGGGCCAGAAATACCATCTTGGAAAAGGTAATGTGTGTCACGAAGATACAGAGCTTGGAGAAATTACTGACACAGAGTCTTCTATTCTCAAAACCGCCCTCATTCCAAAGAACTAAGAGTATATACAAAAGAATAAAACCAAAAGGATCAGTTTTAAATGCAAAGTCTAGATGGGGGAAAAAGAAAACATAAAAGAAAGTAAAAAGGAGCCTCCCTCTTCCCCAACTTTGGGATACCCTTGTCTTCGTAGAGACCTCAACCCTTGGGCCAAGGAAGAGTTCAGCAAAGAAGGGCCCTTCCAAGATGGGAACACCCCTCTGGGATTGGTCCTCAGAAGTCAGGTCAGGACTCTCTGCCCATGAAATAGCACAGCTGTTTACGTGAGAACAGTGCTCCTGACGAAGGTCATTGTGGATATGACACAAGACCAGAGCAGGAAACCTACTGGAGTCAATAACAATACATCCTCTTTTTCCATTTTCCAATTTGCTCAAGCTGATCTTAACAAATGTTGTCATTCCCTAAGATGTCTTACTCTAGTCTGATGGCTATCCACACTAGGGCCCATCCTGCCCTGACCCTGACACCTTACCCACTCTCTTTCTCTTTTTTTCCCACTGCATTAATATAAGCATACCAACACCTATTCTGGCTTTCTATTCAAAACAAACCCTGCCCATCAACAAATCTCTCAGACACAGGTATTCCACCGGTGTCCATTCACAACATTAACATGAAGGTCAGCCCAGACCTTTCTCCCTCTACTTCTCTTCCCCTGTTCAACCTCCAGCCCCTAACGCAACCCCAAATTTGGTAAACAACCCTTGTATAGTATTTTTGCCTTAGTACCTAGGATGGTGTGAGAAACAGCAGGCCCTTTATAATTCAGGAAATGACCTAGTAAATTTTTTCCCAGATGATTGTCATCATTGCTGAGTGTCATCATCGATTTCCTTTTCCCACTCCAGGGACAATCCAGAATCAATTTATTACACCACTATAGCACACACAGCCTATTCCCATCTTCTATCCTAATCCAAAAGACAAACTCTCAAAGGGCTTGGACATTTCAGTAGGGCTCCTTATTCCCTGGAATCTGACTTTAAACCTTACCCTGATAATCAAACTCTCAAGAGAGTCTCCCCTTTGTCCATTTCCCCAACCAAAGTTACAGTCCTGTCCTCTTAAGGGCTTGCCTCCCCTTCAAAGATGCCAATTCAGAACACAGCTCTGCTCCTGGAATATTTACTCCCACTTTCTCCAATCCTTATCCAAAAACACATGTACCAATTAGACTTCAAACCCTTCTCCCACCAAAAAAAGTATATACACCAGACTTCCATCAAAACATATTTCCTACTGTTCCTGTTATTGCTGTACATTATCAAGAATTCATTTACTTCCTAGGGTATTTATTCTATTCCTAAGAGTATACACACACATCATTGAACTCATCAGAGGTAATAAAGGCTCAGGAAAAGGAAAGAGAACAATAGATGGGGAAAATAACTAACCGTCCTCTCCTCTCTGTTCATTATCCCTCTCCTCACCGTAAGCATCTGTCTGTTTAAATATACTGCTTCTACCCTTGTAGAACAAGGTGCATTTTGTCCAGTGAAGCTTCTCTTTGTTTTGCATGTTCAAAACTGGGAGGAAGTATATGACAAGAGATGAATTATTCGAGGTTGCACTAATTTTTTTTTCACAAAATGTATAATCATGATGTATCTCCTCTCAGTTGCTTAGTACTTAAAATCTAATTTGCTTAAGTCAGTCCCAAACTAGAAACTCGAAAAAAAAGAAAATCATAAAAATGAAGTCCATCTTCTAATCATCACTTACAAGTCATTTGCAGCCGCAGCCTCCAAACTGAGAAATTCACTGAAATCAAAAAGACACGACGAGTCCTAAACCCCAATTAGTTTTTGCCACACCATCACTGCATCACTTTCCTTTAGTACATGAGGTTGGCTTGAGTTGAAAACGTGAAAGATTAAAGAAGGTATTAAAGGAACCACTCAATCCCCCTTCTCATGCCACTACCCCTTCCTCTCTCCCATAATTTCTGACTTAAAATTAATACTCTATCATCACATATAACTCTCCCACCTACCTGGTGAATGATAATAGCTTCCAGGCACTGTACTTTATATATATTCTCTTATTTAACCCATCCCAAGACCCTAAGAGGTAAGTTTTAATATTCCCACTATACAGCTGTGAAAAATGAGCCCCTAAAAGGAAAATAATGCCAAAGGACTATGTCAATCAATATAGTTATTTAACAGAGGCCATGCTAATTCTTAGCTAATATTGTAAGTTACTGAAAATCTTAAGGACTGTATGGGTTTAGAACTCCTAAGATATTTGAATTAAAAGATTTAGAAATGCATACCTGTTTTTTCCTTGAATTTGCTTTGGGAAACAGGCCTGCTGACAACACAGATGTTAATGGAGAACAGCATAGCTCAGGAAAAGGGTTTGGAATAGATGGCATTTCCAGAACATCAAGATCTTTCTTTTTTCTCCTACACCAAGAGAACATAGGATGTAATTTACATAAAACAGAATGTAAAATATAATTTCTGTCACGATTAAAAAGTGTGCTAAGGCCAACACGTACAACATTGATATGACAATATTAATGTTATATAAACTCTACAAGTAAGGTCTGTGATGTACTTTCTGTGGGTCAAAATAAAATATTAATTGATACAAATAAATCTCCTATAGTAGGCCTATCTTTTTTTTTTTTTTTTTTTTGCCTTTAAAACAAAATCATAGGCATGGAAATTCCAACACTTTTGATAATTTTTCTGAAGCAGAAATATGGACTACATAATTCCTAGTGCAAAAAATCATCCTGGGGAGTTAGACATTGTTATACATTTATTAACTTAATAAGGTCTCTAAGTCACATTTTGTGGCTTCATTCCTATGATATTTTACTAATAGCTTTTGAAAGTTATGATTTATTAATTATAGCTGTAGTTCATCTCACTTCAAATTTCATTCACAATGTTGCCCACACACAGTCTGTTGATTTTTCAAGTGCTTATAGATACTAAACAGCAAGGCAGTGTTTTTGAGGCGGTAATAGAACTTGCTAGTATAAATGTACTCTAGTCCACTGTAGAGTAATTCTAACTTCACTTAAGTTGAAGCACTTGGAAAATCAGAGGGAAAAAAGTACCATTTAAATGTATGAATATAAAGGACTATAGATTTTTTTCGTACTGTTGTAGCCTTTTTTCATTCCTGAAGTACGTGCAACTCTAATACGGAGATTGGGAAACCTTTTAAAGCCTCTATTCTTTCCTGCTGAACAGCAAGACTGCTCAAATGTCAATCCAAGCTTTGCTTCTCCAGGGTCATGGTAAGACTCTATGTGGGAGGTGAGCTCATTTATGCTACAATTTTTAAAATATATAAAATAAAATGGATTGTTTACTTTTTAAAAAAATGTAGGGACACGAAGAAGGAGCAGGAGGTGGTCAACCTGGAGGTGGGCCTGATAGTTCACACCGCTGGGCAGGAGGCGAGAGAGAGGAGATCTCTCAATGAAACGGTGATGCTATTTATAAGGCGCTGTGAGATCGCAATGTCCTGCTGATCCGGTAGGAGCCAGCTCAAAGGGAATTGTCTTCAGAGACTTTCACAAACTTGGCCCCGCTCTGGGCACATGGCTCACCCCCTAGGACCGCCTCCTCACCCCCTCGCCGGCTGCCAACCCAGGACACTCCCCCGCGCCCTCCGAGGGCTGCCTACCTGTCCGCGGCGCTGCCGCGGGTCCCGTCCGGAGGGGGCAGGAGCGCCCGCGCGTGCAGCCAGTGGGCTGGCGCCAGGTCGTGGGCGTCGCCCCTCCCTTGGACAGCGCCGCACACCTGGGCGGCCAGCGGCGAGTCCCGGGCAGCCGCTCTGCCCGCGGCGCTCTGCTCATCTTGCAGGGAAGTGGTCATTGTCGCCGGCTAGGGGGCTCGGGCGTCATGGGAGCCCCGGCGCGTGGGGAGAAGGGGATCGGGTGGCGGGAGACTAGGTGCAGGTCGGGCAGCCCGTGCGCTCTGCAGGTGCGGTGGCCTCGCCGCCTGCGCTCGGGGACCCGGCGGCTCAGACGCTCAGCCGAGCCGTGTGCGAGGCGGCGGGGGAGGGGAGGGGGCGGAGGAGGAGGGTGGGGAGAGGGGAGGAGCGGCCGGTGGGTGGGGGCCGCGGGCTGCAGGGGGAGGCGGGGAGGGGGCGGGGAGGGCGCGCGCGTGGCCCTGGGCGCTCGGGGGCGCTGGCGGCCGTCCGGGGCCGTCCGCGCCGGGCCTCGGCCACCGCCTCTCTACACCCGGACGGCTGTCTCCCAGGTGGGCGCCAGAGCGCTAGGCTGAACCCAGGGTCAGGGCGGGGCCCGCGTCTCTGGAGGCGGGGACCGGCCGATCGCGTGCGCCCGCCGGGCTTTCCTGGCGGACTGCGGACGGGACAGGGGTCCAGGCAGCGCTGACCCTCAGACCCTTCCGTTCTTCCTCCTGTGCTGAGATCACCTAAGCTGTCGCCGGGCCGCCATGACAGTCCCACCGTGCCAGGAGGCCAGGGGGCAGTGGGGCTAGGCTTGCCCCAGTCCTTCCCCTTACGTCTCCTCTCACATCCACTCCGCAGCCAAAGATGGGGCGAGGTGCCGCGAGGGAGTAGGGACTACAATTGTTAGAGAAAATTACTGAGATTTTGATTCAAAATCTGAGGATTCCAGACCCTGAAGGTGTCTGGAATTAGAAAGATTATCAATTTTAGTTTAATGAGAACAGCTTTGATTTAATGCATCCCCACTTTGCCTTGTCCTCTTCCATCCTCACAACAGCTCCATAAATTATATGTTTACCTCATTTTACACATAAGGAATTTGGGGCTCAAAGCCATCGAGTACCTTTGCACAACATAGCACTAGTAACTGGTTCAGTCAAGATTGCAAGCCAGAACCTTCCTTCTCAAAAACCCAGACTGTTGGAAACAGTAATTACGTTATTCCCACCCTCTGAGATGCGGCAGCCCTACTCTGAAACTCTGGGTGGTACTCTTGTTTCAGCTGTTCTAGTAAGTGTCCCCATCCCCTTGCACAGTTGAGGATTTCCAAATGTTTTACACACTCTTTGTTCTTTGACCAAATTAGGTAACATCTGTCCCTGGCATCTGCTTCACCAGGTTTTCTTAATCTCCACCACCTCTGCCCAGGGAAAGGTAAACAATGCCTCCAAGAGAAACGTGCAACGCCCCTCCCCTATCTCCGTGCGTCCTCCCCCACCATGGCACCGACCACTGGAGACACCCAGGGGTCGCTAACTCCCATGCTGTGAGGAAACCTGGGGTACTCCATAAAGGCATATAATCTTTGAGTCAAAGAGTTAAAGACTCCAAGTTCTTCATTTTCCTAATGTCAAAATTAAGGCCCAGAAAAGGGCTGGAGTGACTTGGGTCACACGATGGGTGTGGTCTCTGAGATGCTTTATACAATGCAATGGCCAAGCCAGGACAAAAGGGTGGTTCTCTCAGGAATAAAATTATTAATACTAATCATGGTGATGGCTAACATTTATTGACACTGTGTGCCAGGCAAAGTACTCACATCCAGTTCCTTGCTATGATCTGGAGTCTATGCATGGGGTTTAAATAAGTTTAATGTCAAACCATATAGATACGTTGAGGTCATTCCAGCAAAATAAAAATGAGGTATGTATTTGCAGATAACTTGAACTAAAGAAACATACACTCTAATCATCATCATCAACATCATCACCATCCCAATTTTATACAAAATTCTTTTGCAGGCAGCCATTTCTGCTTTCTAAGAATGATAAAGTTTGAGCATTCTAACAGCAGGGTTAACCAGTGGCTGCAGTTTGCATCCTCCCCACTCCCAGCGGCTCTCTCTCTCACACATACATACAGCAGGCTCTCTGTTTTTTTTCATTGGAGAAAGGGATAGGTGGAAACTGCGTATGTCTTTGGAGTCACTGGAAATACTCTTTCTCGATAGTGTATCCTGCTCCACTTCCTAACATAATTGCCATTATTTATTAACCTTAAGAAAGAGTATTCCTTGTTTGGAAAGAGATCTTAATAGTGTCCCACCTCTCTAAACATCCTCCTATTTAATGAAAACCCAGGGAGGATCCATTTGCAGGCTTTATGCTCTTCCTCTAACCCCCATGGGTAGAAATTATAATCCATGCAGTTACCAGGGGCAAAAAGAAAAAGAACAAGTCTCCGACAATGAGAACCTAAATAGTTTTATAGGTTGGCATTAAATATTGAATTTACTCCCAGTAATACCTTAAGGATCTGTACCAGGAATTAGTAGGATTAGCTCATTCACATTTTTGAAACATGCCAATAAAAGAACTAGTTTTTGTATCCAAGAAGTTTACAAGAAATGATTCTAAATAAAGACGGTATAAAAGTTACAGAATACTGTCAGACCTACTGCAGCCTAAGAAAATAGAGACATTTTTCTATAAAAGGGAAGTTTAAAAGGTAAATTTTTCCTGCCCATAACTGACAAAGATTTCTGAAACAATAAAGCAGATGTGTTGGTACCAAAGACTGACACCGGTCCCCGGGGTGGCTGTCCTTTCTTTGGACTGGGGCCTGTAAAACTGCAGACCAAGCAGCTCATCTCCTGGCCCCTCCCCCATGGTGGGCCTTCTCTGCTCTTTTGCACTTCCCTTTCCTGTCTCTCCGCAGGAATCCCAGCCTTTCCCCTCGAGGAAAATGTGATCTCCTTGCATTCCTCTCTCCCCGTTCTCATCAAATCAAATTTTTCTGCTATTTATATTGGGAAAGATAACACACATACTGAAAAGAAGTTCACAAACAAAAATATAAGATGACTTATCCCAAGGAAAATACTGACGTTAGGTCATGAAATGGATTATTGTCAACCCATTTAGAAGCTCTACTCTTGCCCTTCCCTCCAATCCACACTTTCATAGTAATCAAATCATTCTCTTTATAGTCTAACCACCTAAGTATCCATCCCTAAATACAATAGACTAGGTTTTCTCGGTTTGATCTTTATATAAATGGAATCATACACTCCGATGGTGTGCTTGACTTGGTTCCCTTAACATTATGTTTGTGATACTCTTCCATACTTTTGCAAGTAGCTGCAGTCCTTTCATTCTATCATATATAAATACCACAATTTATTTATTCATCCTACTGCAGATAGATAACTAGACTGTTTCCAGCTTTGACTATTATTAATAGTACAATATACATTTGGTATATTTTCCTTGGTGCATATGTGCCTGCATTTCTGGAAGGTATGTATGTAGGAGTAGCATTGTGATGTCATGGTATATGTGTGTATGTTCTGCTTTAGTACATACTGCCAGTTTCCCAAATTGATTGTACCAATTTTCATCACCACCACCAATGCATAAGCTTTCCCAATCCTTCACATCCATGACAATTAGTATATTTTTAGAATTTTCACAGTAGACATTCTGGTGAGTGCACAGCAGTGTCTCACTGTGGAATTTGACTTTTCTTTATGACTAATGAGGTTGAGCACTTTTTCTTGCGATTATTTACCATTTGGACATCCTCTTTTGATAAGTGCCAATTCGAATCTCTCCCCATTCTTATGATGGGTTGTCTTGAACTCATTTGTAGGAGTTTTTATATTCTGGTTACTAGCTTGTTCTTGGTTATACGATTTCTAAGTATCTCCCCCCATCCTGGGTCTTACAGTTTAGATCTCTTACTCATATCTTATGATAACCAGAAGTTCTTTAGTATAATATAGCCAAATGTATCCATCTTTTGTATGATATATTTTTAATATCCATTTAGAAAATTTTCACTATATAGTACAGAAATTTACTGTTTGCCTTTCACATTTAAATCTGTGCTCCATCCAAGATTTATTTTTTTTTTCTCTTATGAAGTGGAGGAATAGAGGATGTTTCATTTTTTTAGATACAGATAGGTAGTGTCACAGCATCATTCATACTAAGTACCGTCCTTCACAACTTTTCAGTGCCTCCTTTGTCATTATTCAATTGTCCATCTATGCATAGGTCTGTTCTGGGCTTTCTATTTTATTCCTTTGGATTATTTAATAATATTAAGCCAATATCACATTGCCCTAATTACTATGATTTATAACAATTCAAAGTTTGTGATGCTTCAAGATTATCAATAACAGCCGGGCGCGGTGGCTCACGCCTGTAATCCCAGCACTCAGAGAGGCCGAGGCGGGTGGATTGCTCAAGGTCAGGAGTTAAAAACCAGCCTGAGCAAGAGCAAGACCCCGTCTCTACTAATAATAGAAAGAAATTAATTGGCCAACTAAATAAATACAGAAAAAAAAAATTAGCCGGGCATGGTGGCGCATGCCTGTAGTCCCAGCTACTTGGGAGGCTGAGGCAGAAGGATCGCTTCAGCCCAGGAGTTTGAGGTTGCTGTGAGCTAGGCTGACGCCACGGCACTGTAGCTCAGGCAACACAGTGAGACTCTGTCTCAAAAAAAAAAAAAAAAAAAAAAAGATTATCAATAACAGATCCTAGTCTTAGTTCTGATCTCAAACAGACATTCAATACAACAGTCTCATGTATATCCTTCATCAGATAAGGGAGAGGTGTTCCCTCATTTTTCTTGTTTACCAAGAATTTTTATCATAAATGAATAGTGAATATTATTAAACCACTTTTCTGCCTCTACTGAGTTGATTATATGGTTTTTCTCTGTCATTCTATTAAAGAATTATGTTGATTTTTTAGAATGGTACACTAAACTTACATTCATAGGCTAAAGCCTACTCATTCTTTTTTTATATATTGTTCATAAGATTGCTAATATTTTGCTTATTGATTTTTGCACCTACGTTCATGAATGAGATTGGCCTTTAATTTTCCTTTCTCATAATATTCTTATGATTGTCGTCATAAGAACGCTGCACAGCCAGCAGTGTATCAGTCTCATGATATTCTTATGAGATATTGGTATAGAGTAATGATGGCCTCATTGGAAATGGAGAGTGTTCCCTCTTTTTCTTTTCTTGAAGAGTTTATATAACATTGGTGTTGTTTCTTACTTAATAGTTGATAAAATTTGCTTGTACGGTCATCAGGCCCTTTAGTTGTCTTTGTGGAAATGTTTTTAATAAATGCCTAAATATCTAATAGTTACAGGACTATTCTGAATACTTATTTTTTCTATTGTCAATTTTGACAAGTAGTAGTTTCTAGGAATTTATCTCTTTCATCTAAATTTTAAATGTTTTAGCAGAAAATTATTAATGTTTTCTTCTTAACTTTTTAATATATGAAGGATTTATTTTGCTGCCCCATTCTTATCCCTGACATTGGATACTTGTGCCTTCTCTCTTTCTCTCTCAATTATATTCACCAGATTTTATCAGTGTTTGAAGCTTTTCAAAAACGGCCTAATTTTCCATCTGTGGTCTGTTTTGTGAATTTCTTTTTTCCCTTTTTTTCTTGGTTTTCTAAATTTTTGACATTGATGCTTATAGCTCATTGATGTGTTTTTTTTTTTTTTTTTTTTTTTTTTATACAGATTCTAACAATACAGCCCAGGCGAGAGTGCCGTGGCGTCAGCCTAGCTCACAGCAACCTCCAACTCCTGGGCTGAAGAGATCCTTCTGCCTCAGCCTCCCGAGTAGCTGGGACTACAGGCATGCGCCACCATGCCCGGCTAATTTTTTCTATATATACTTAGTTGGCCAATTAATTTTTTTCTATTATTAGTAGAGACGGGGGTCTCGCTCTTGCTCAGGCTGGTTTCGAACTCCTGACCTTGAGCGATCCGCCCGCCTCGGCCTCCCAGAGTGCTAGGATTACAGGCGTGAGCCACCGCGCCCGGCCTTATTTTTCTGGTTTTTGAGGGAGTTTTTTGTTTTGTTTTTTGAGACAGGGACATGAGTGCAGTGGTGTTGTCATAGCTCACTGCAGCCTCAAACTCCTGGACTCAAGCCATCTTCCTGCCTCATTCAGCCTCCCAAGCCACCATGTCCAGCAGTGTCACTATGTTGCTCGGGCTGGTCTCAAACTCCTGACCTCAAGCGATCCTCCCACCTTGGCCTCCCAAAGTGCTAGCATTACAAGAGTGAGCCACCATACTGGGCCTTACATTTCTAACTAAGCTCCTAGGATTTACTGATTCTGCCAATCCATGGATCACATTTTGAGTAGTAGTATTCCCTGAGATTCCCCAGTGAGATTCTGTCCCAATTGCCCAAAGAACCCTGTATTGGCTTTCCTCTCACTCCCTTATACTGCTTGAATTTCTGGGATTAACCTCCCAAATAAACTACTTGCATCCAAATCTTTGTTTCAGGGTCTGTTTGGGGGAAATCCAAACTATAACTACCTTCTTTTTAGAAAAATGCACATAGCAATAGAGTTTTGTATACAAGTTTAGAGGAGATATGAATACCTCACAATTAATTCTTTAGGTTATAAATGACAATGACCAGGATAAATGTCATGTGACCCAAGGTCCACTAAAATTTGATCAGTCTAATGCAGGTCTGGCAACTTAATCTAACCATCAACAGCTCATGGAGTTGGCTAAATTCAGTCAGCTCTCCTTAGAGAGTTTTCCCAGACCACATTAACATCTTTTTGTTCTTCCTGGTCTGCATCACTCTTACTTTATGGAATGTGGGAGTAAGCCTGGGACCTAGAGAGACCTCATGCTTGAAATCAATAAAAAGAATGTTGTTGTTCATTCCTGGTGGGCCCTTATGGTTTCTTCCCAATTACAGTGCTTTCTGGGCATCACTGTATCACTGCAATGCCCCATAATCCTTAGATCTTTTCTTGCTGTATCTACACAGAGCCAGGTGTACTACAACTGTACCTGATTTATCCCATTCCCTTCTGGATTCCACATGGCTGCCTATTCTATTTCATCCTTTTGGGAATCTGTTACCTTGATACATATATCCCAAAACCCACTCTGGTGTCATCTGGAAACTTTATGGCATGCTCTAGTTCTATGAAAATTAGGGTAACCCTGATTACCTCAGCTTCCAATCAACTACATAAAGAGGTAACACCAGGGTCACCAACACTTGTTTCCTAACTGCAATGCACAGTAGCTTTCTAGCTTTGCCCACGTATGGGCCAGCACATGTGTTTGTGCATGATTATTTGTCTCACGTACTGTTAAATAAACATGTGTTTGTATATACCTATGAGTGTGGTTTTGTGGGTGTGGGTATGTAAGCAACCAGAGCTCAGGTCTTGTCTTAAAGTCTGAATAATGAATGTTTAGTATTTGGCTTTAATTAATCTTTGTGCATTATTATCCTGAGCTTTCATCTGCTCTCAAATATCAGAAGAAGAATGAGTTCATTTGCTTGAAGTTTATTGACTGTTACCACTGGCAGAGCAAATTCCATAAAAGAGCAGGTTCCATATGGAGCAAGTGGAAGGGGAGCTCTGAGTTGGTGAGGAAGGATGCTTGGAGTGGGGACTTGTAGTGAAGGATGGAAAGGCATATATCTCTCTCCTTTTTCCCTCCATTCCCACAAGAATACTGGATTAACAGTGAGGGTATCCTGCTCAGCATTCTCTCTCCAAATTGGAACCAGAGGGGAAGCTTGATGCAAATTAGAGGAGGAAACACCTCACAGCTCCTCTGTTTCTCCATCCAAGGGGATGCCAATATCCACATGGTAGTCTACAGGCTCCCCGGAGCTCAGCCAGGGAATAGGGGTTCGATTGAAAGAAGGCCTGTTGGAGAGGTTCTGGTTGTAGAGAATCAGGGGTTCACTCAGCAGGGGCCCCAGGTCAAACTTGGGCATCTGGAAGGTCATGCGTTTGGATGCCTTCTCATATCCACCATAGGGCATTGCTGTCCTGAGGAGGGGAAACATTATGTAATTAAGAATCAGAACAAAAGAAACAGAGCCTTAGCAATGAGATGTTACCCTGTTTTGAGAATGGGCAAGTCCATGAACTCTAGTTTGAAATCGCTTCTGCACTCCTTAGTCTTCTTCTCCCCTTAGCACCCCATTTTGCCTTCCTGGTCTGCTTGTTTCCCCAAAGCTAATAATGAGAAAAGGAGTCTCTCTCAGAAGTTAAGCAGGGTCAGGCCTGGTTAGTACTTGGATGGGAGAAAAAGCATCTAGTGGGTACTAGATAAAGAGTCTTGTGGATAGTTGTGACCCAGACCAGCATTTCAGAGAAAGTGACCCAAAACACTATAGATCCAAGGGTCTTGGGCCAGCTTAAATTACAATGTAGAGACCACCGCCTCCATCTAATCCCTACCCCCAATCCCAGATAGTAGATAGCCTAGCTGAGAGGAATTAATATTGCCTGGAAAATCCAGGCTCCTTAGGGCCAATTACAAAAGCATTTCTCTAGCTTGCTTTCACATAGATCTCCTATCCATGGTCTAGAGAAACCCAATTCCAAAAGAACAGATACTTAAAGCCTTCTAAAGCAGGGTATAGGAAATAGAATCATACTACAGGCAGAATAATGGCATCATAACCTTGAATGGAAGGGAGCCTCAAAAGGCCTTCAAACACATAACATATTATTTCCATTTTACACTCAAAGCTACCAAGGCTCAGAAGCAGGGCGACTTTCCACTGACCACATAGCTAGTAAGTGGCCTATGAACTAGAATTCGAATCTTGCCTCCCTCTTGCCTCCTCGAATTTTTTCCTTCGTTACACTGCCATGATGAAGCTGAGCTAAACAGAGCAAAGGCCTTTGATTCAGGCCACCATATTCCTACCATCCCTCCTTAACCTCCTTCTGAAACGTCTGAGTTAAAGTCTCCATCCTAACTAAGGGCACGGTGCCACACTGGAATGTATGTCTTCCTTCCCCACCACCCTTACCTGTTGAAGGACTTATACTGGGGAAGTTCAGCTTTGGCTCCATAGGCCAGCAGGTCAATACCAAGTTCCACTTTTTGCTGGGGGTCAACCCCCATGGCTCGCTCCCATGGAGAAATATAGGTCTTGAACACAGTGATATGTTTTCCTTCTCCACCTGCCTGGTCTCCTGGTAGCCATAGGAGAGAAAAGTAAGTCAAATAATAGCTCTTAATTGCCAATGAAAGTTAATCCACACCCCTATACTAGGGAAGTTGCTGGGGCCAGGGACCAAAGGTATAATATCCTGGTAACTGTTTGCTTGTGATGTAACAACAGTCTGGAATCAGATTGGTGACTGAATCTCAAAAGCCAGAAATATGACTGAAAGAGAAGGCTTCTAGGTAAAATATACACATCTCTGTATCCTCCTGGACTCAGGGAGTCCACCAAGATCTGTCAGCTGGCCTCCCCTGCTCCCCACACCAAGCCTAGGCCTCATTCCTGGGGACATCTCTGCTCTAACCAGATATGTTACTTTTGGGTGTGAGTACTTGCCTGATCCTGTCTCACCAACCCCTGCTGTGCCAGCAGCTCCTCCTCTGCCAGCCTGGCCCCCAGGACCACCTGTATCCCCAGCTCCAGACCCAGAGCCCTGATGGTGGTGCCAGTTAGAGCCATACTGTCCGGCAGAGCCACTGCCCCCTGCCTGGCCTCCACTGCCGCCACTGCCGCCGCTGCCCTTGCTGTAGGAGAATCCCTGACCAGCTGTGCCCAGCTGTCCCCCCACTGTGGGAAGGAACTTCTGGAAGTGATCCTGAAAAGAAAGGACAAAGTGAGGGGAAGGTTAGCAATAGGTATGGCAAATATACAAAGACAGAAGTAGGTACAGCAAAGGAGGAGGTGATCAGAGACAGTAGCCAAGCAGAAGACACTAAGATTCCCCCCTCCAACAGATGAATAATAATTGGCTAACTTAGAGGAATTAAACTCTACTTAAGAGGTAGGACCCCCTTGGCTCATTTTCTCCAACTATACCTTAGGGCGAGGGGTGCTCATTCTCCATACTCCCCTTTCCAACCTTACCCAGGCAAAGACGACCAAGACTTCTACTCAACTAAAATGTGAAAGGATGGAGTTGCTATGGAGAACCCAGTCTTAGTTTGAAGAACTAAAGAGATTTCTGCACTCTCTCCCCTCAGTTTGTTCAAAAGTCAGAACCATATTCTCTCTCTCTCCCTCTCCTTCTGTCCTCTTGGTGCCTGTTGGACCAGGACTTCCTGACAGTGAAACTGTAGCAGGTGAGGGGAAGGGTGGCCAAAAGGACAACACTAGATTCAGCCCCAAAGCCTAAAAATAACCTGGCCAACTCCTTCAGGAGGCTCTCCTGGCCATCCCACCACATACATCCCCATGCCCCATCCAATGTAATCAGACCCAGGCAGGGAGGAGGGCTTTTGGCCTCCTAAAGTTAGATATGAGCAGCTCAGCACTTTTACTCTGCTCCTACATAATGGCCAATGACAGACACTTCTGCCCCTGGCACCACATGGGAATCTATTTCCACTCTCCCCCAGCTACCCAGAGAAGGTGGAGGAGGAAGAAAGGAAATGGAGAAGGTCTCCTTCTTCTCAACTGTAACATCTTGTGCCTGGGCGCTCTCCAATCCCTACTTCTCTTTCTTTGGACAAAGAGCCTGACTAGAAGATGTAGGATCTTGAAGAAGGACAGTTTCAGTTTCTACATCGGGGTCCTTAGGAAAGAGATTGACCCTTTATATGAAAGAATGGCTCCAGCAGGAGATGGCTATAAAACCCACTTAACTCTTTCTAGGGTTGCCAGATTTAGCAAATAAGATTACAGGATATCACTTAAATTTGAATTTCAGATGCACAACAAATATTTTTTAGTATAAAGATGCCCCAAGTATTGCATAGGTCATACTTTACTGAAAAAATTATTTTATATATATATATCAACTTTAAAATATAGGACTTGGGCATCCTGTATTTTATCTAGCAACCCTATCTTTAACACCCATATAGGGAAGGAATTTTCTCCCTGAGGATGTGGGCTCCCCAACCCCTCACTGGCTCTAAGATAGAGACTGAGTTTCAGAGGTGGGCTGCCATTCACCCTGGAGTTCTCGGGCTCAATATATCTGGGGGGTTAGCAATTTTATAAATTTTCAGGGAGGAGAGTTTGATGATATCTTGGAGTTTCAGGGCCTCCTAAGAAGCTGTTAGACAAGGCACTAAGCTTTGAGACAGTGGTAAAGTTCCAGACTCACCATTGAGCTGTCAGAAAAAACATCAGGGTGGTTCTCATAGATAAATTTCTCCACCCGCATCTGCCGCAGTTTGAACATCTTGGAGCCCCGGTTGGTAAGCAGCGACAGCTCCTCCAACATCACATCCCTCGGGACGCTGATCTTCTTGCCCAGGTTCAGGCCTGAGCTGTCCTGTCCACCTTTCAAGGAAGTGGGGAGGAAGAGGCAAGGGAAATAGGAAAGCAGGGTTTTCTGGGATCTGAATGGAGACCCCACCCACAACTAAGTGTGTGTCTCCTGGAAGAGATTATTTAGAGGAGCAGATGCTATCTGTGATATCTGACCAAACTTTATCTTGTTTGTGAGGGATTCTGATTTCCCTTGGACTTGGGGACAATGCATGGGATCTGGGGTGCAGAACTGAGACAGCAGGGATATACTAGGAGTGGAGAGGTGAATGGGATAAAAGAGGCAAGGGCACAGGGAGCAGAGCAAAGGGTAAAGAAATATCATAGATGAAGGCCACTGGAAAAACTGTAGCATGGGAGGAAGGCCCACAGCCAGTCCTGTGTGGAGTTGGCCATCCCTAAATACAGACTCCTGTCCTGCGCGTGCGCGCGTGCATGTGTGTGTGTGTGTGTGTGTGTGTGTGTGTGTGTGTGTGTGTGTTAGACAGAGTCTTACACTGTCGCCCAGGCTAGAGTGCAGTGGCATCATCATAGCTTACTGCAACCTCAAACTCCTGGGTTCAAGCAATCCTCCTGCCTCAGCCTCCCAAGTAGCTGGGACCACAGGCATGTGCCACCACGCCAGGCTAATTTTTCTATTGTTTGTAGAAACTGGGTCATGCTCTTGCTCAGGCTGGCCTCAAACTTCTGACCTCAAGCAATCCTTCTGCCTCAGCCTCCCAGAGTGCTAGGATTACAGGTATGAGCCACAGCGCCCAGCTCAGGCTCCTGTATTTAACTCCTTTCCCTTTTCTTCCCCTCAATGGACTCTGGCTCCCAAGAACCTTGGTATAGGGACAGCGCTTCCCATGCATGCACTCCTGCACACCCCCAGGAAACATGCCTGTGCAGTTTTCCATTTTAAGTGTTTACACAGGCTTCCTAGCCCTGGGGGAAAGAAGTAAGGAAAGTATTGAGACCTTGGTCTGTGCCATATTTTCTCTCTCAAATATACCTCACCGACCCACGGGTCCTCTGGCCCTGGACCTGTGCTGGGCAATATGGCAGGGTATTGTTTCAGATTACAAGGTGAAAATGGTGGAAGGATGAATTGTCAGTGTTGAATCCTTTTTCCCTGCCCTTCTTACCCTTCCCACCCCCCTCCCTCCAGCTACTGGAATTCCTCGTTTGTTCGCCCTAAGACATATATAACCTTATGATATTTCCAGGACTCCTGGGTCAGGGGCGCTCTTAGGAAATCCCACACTAGATAAATCAAGCATGCCCTACCTCCAGTGAGTTCCATGATCAACTTGCTGGATTTCCTCTTCTTGTTGGGGGCTGGGGTTCCTGAGAGCGGCATTGTGGAGGTGGATTCACCCTGGATAAGGAGGAGTTGGAGCATGGATAGGGACTGGGTTTTTTTTTTTTAAGAGACAATGTTACCCAGGCTGAAGTGCAGTGGCGCGATCTAAGCTCACTATGGCCTCCACCTTCTGTGCTCAAGCAATCCTCCTGCTTCAGCCTCCTGAGTAGCTGGAACTACAGGCACTACCACACCCTGCTAATTTTTAAAATTCTTTGTAGAGACGGGAGTCTCGCTATGTTCCCCAGGCTGGTCTCAAACTCCTGGGCTCAAGTGATCCTCCTGCCTCAGTCTCCCAAAGGGCTGGGAATACAGGCATGAGCCATTGCAGGGTCAAGGGTAGACTTCTTGGTTTTTTTGTTTTGTTTTGTTTTTTAAGACAGAGTCTCACTCCGTTGCCCAGGCTAGAGTGCCGTGGCATCAGTCTGGCTCACAGCAACCTCAAACTCCTGGGCTCAAGCGATCCTTCTGCCTCAGCCTCCCGAGTAGCTGGGACTACAGGCATGTGCCACCATGTCCGGCTAATTTTTTCTATATATTTTTAGTTGGTCAATTAATTTCTTTCTATT
>CAUYRT010095131.1:0-18952 GCA_963574885.1 Lepilemur ruficaudatus
TTTTGTATTTCCTTGACTGCTTGTGAATTTAAATACATTGTCATATATTGGTTTATTATTTTAATTTCTTATATTGTGTGTACATGTATGCATGTATGTGTATCTATTTTATATTCTATTTATTTATTCTTCTATGCAAAAGTCTCAAAAGAAAACATCAGTCTAAAACCTTTCACAGTTTGCTGCATGCACGTACAATGTGTTTCTGTGTGTTTTTAATAATGACCCAGCAGCAGGTGAACTCAGTTTATGTTTTACCTATTATTCCTACCACTACTGTCATAATCCTAGAGTCACTCATGATTAAATAGAATTACTGATATTTTGAATTACTAACTCTACTGTAAATGAGAAAAAAAGCTGCTTTATCCTAAAGGAAAGCAAAAAATAAAATACATAAATACTTCAAAATATGAATGAACATTTCTGTCAATTTTTTTTAATTTAATGTATTACCTATGTAAATAATTAAATTTCTTTTGGATCTCTGGTAAAACACATGGCTTTAGCCATTTTCAGGACTGATGGCACAACTTACCTCCTTTTTTTTTTTTTTACCTATTGTGACTTGCCTTACTATTGACAGAAAAGCCATGCATTAAAAGGAACTCGATTATTCTTTAAACCAACAAAGTTATCAGATATTCTTTATAGAGAATGATTTACAAAGTTTTGTTTTTAGTGCCTTGTTTTATTTTCTATAGATTCTAAGCTATGTTATGAAAGAAATGAGGTCCTCATACTGCTAAGGAATCCAAAATTAATTTGGTAACTTGAATGAAGAATTTCTTAATCACATTTCCATTGTGATCACTGGTGTAGTGATTGGCCCATCGCTTGGCCCGATTCAAATAAATGTTGAACAAATTAATATGAAGCTTTTACAGTTTTTTTTTAAATTAATGTTAATTGGCAATGGGTCAATTTAAAGTGCCTGCTTTTCCTCGTAGGTGATTCTACTTCGGCTTCTCCAGTCTTTTTAACCTCAACAGTACTTAAGAGGAAAAGTGATTTGTACAGAACAAAAATGAAAATTGAAAGCATTTTCAGACTCATTACTTCAAGAAATATAATAACCATTTAAGATAATTAACTTTGCACTGTCTTCCAATAATTTTTTAAGTGGTACTGAAAGCAGTGTTTTAGGGGGGAAAAAAGGAAAGAAAAACTACCTCCCATGCTGTCCCGCTAGTACTTTTATTGATGTTTCTGGTGCCAATCTTTTCTTTTGCAGGAGTGACAACTGTTCTTACCATGACAACTCTAAGCATCAGTGCTCGGAATTCTCTCCCTAAAGTGGCGTATGCGACTGCCATGGACTGGTTCATTGCCGTTTGCTATGCTTTTGTGTTCTCAGCCCTCATTGAATTCGCAACTGTTAATTACTTCACCAAAAGAGGATGGGCTTGGGATGGAAAGAGTGTAGTAAATGACAAGGTAAGTGAGAACTTCCTTCTCATCCCAATTAAAAGACTCCCCTAATAAATTCAGCTTGTAACAGATATGTTCTAAAATTGACATGAAGGACATTGACACATATGTATTTTTTAATATATATATGAATTCAAATCGTACTGATTTCTGTTAAAGTGTTCTTGCCTGAAATCCTTTAGGAGTGCTTACAGTAGTAGTAATACTTGTGTTAAAACCACTCCCTGGCATCTGTTGAGCTCTATGTGTCAGGCACTGTGCTAAGGTTTTTCCGTAGACTTTCTCGTATAATCTTTAGAGCGTCCTTACAGCTAGAGGCTCTTCTTAAGTCTCACTTTTTACTGATGAAGAGGCTGAAGCTTAGTAAAGTTATTTACTTGCCAAGCGCACACAACGCGTTAGTAAGTACGCTTGAACCCAGATCTATCTAAGTTCATGTTCTTAAACACCACACTGCACTATAATAGAGATATGGAAAAGAAAGTGGCCATTAACTTTACCTGCTATGGAATTCTAGGCTCTGTCAGTGGGTTGAGGAGTCTTCACCTATCCCTATCTCTGTTGCTTGATTATAAAATCTCAGGTAGCATTTGTATCTCTCCCGTGTTGTATGAAATAAATATGTTGGTGCTGAAATGCCTAGGAATTTTAAATTGTTCATACAGTCTAAAAGGAAAAAGTTATTTGTTTTTAAAGATTTTTTTTTTTTTTGAGATTATTGGGCTTCAACTCCTGAAGCTAGTGGGAGTTTTGTGCATTGATATAATAGCTATTTCCACTCATATTTTATAGATTATTTATCTGCCTTAAGAGGAGACTTTGGATAGACCATAAGGATATATAAAATACTCTTAGTAATAGTAAAAAGTTGTATTCGCAGGATTTCTTTTAACATTATATCCACCTAAATCCTTCTTCCATTAAATTTGGATTAACATAATTGCTGATTTGATTTCTTTTTCATTTATTTAAATATGATTTTTTCATTTTTATGATCATATTGCAGTTTAAAGATACAAGCAGTGAATGTCATAGTTTAAAACTCTTACTCTTTTTTCTTAATTTTGTAAACCATGGAAGTTTTAAGAAGGTTGCAGCTTTATTTCATTTTGTAAGTTATGTTTTGCCTACTATTAACAACAAAGCTAGCAAATAAATATTTTTTTAAAAGTCAGATCACTTTTCTATGCTTAACTTCTAGACTGTTCTAGCATTTCCATTACATCTTAATGTTGATTTATGTGTTTATTGCCCACTTATTATTACTGTTTTTGCTTTGTATCTAGACAATTACTTTTTTTTAGCTATTTTGATTGTCCACGCACTTTTATACTAATAATTTTTGAAGATAAAATGTTAACCCTTTGTAAGTATGTCACAAAAGATAAGTTAAATGTCTTGTGGTGAAAATTCCCATATAGGCATTTTATTGATATGCTATTTTTAATGTTAGTGAGTGCCAATAAAATTGACATTGTGATTTGGCATATTGAACGATATACTGCCTCAGTCCTGGAACTTGGAAAAGAGGAATGCCTATAAATGCAAAACATAAGTTCTTGATAATGCATTCTAAAAGCAGTAACCTACTACTGATGAACACTGGATTTAAATCTGCCCGTATGTTGAATCACACATGGCCAAGATAAACCTATTTCGAAAGCGCTGTGTTTCAACCTGATTTTCATGAAAACAACCGACATTGTTTATGTTATCTTAGTTCATGTGGTTTAGTTGAAGAGAACGTTTCATCAGGCACGTTGCTTGTTCTCCTACACTCTGCAGTGCTTGGCACTCACTAGGCACTTCAGAAATATTCGTTGAATAAAAGAATAAATCAGTTTCTGATCTTAAATCTGACAGTGTGATGCCAATGAGGGGACTTCTCTGGCTTCAGGGAAAGGTTTTCAAAACTTTATAATGGAGAATTTGAATTCACCAATGGGTACTCCACCCAATACCATAATTCAAATGAATTTTGAAAGTGTTTCATGAACCTACCTTTAAATTAAGAACTAAAATTTTCTTAGAACTAAAGGAAATCAAGTACAGTGCCTAAAAGTAGCCTATCTATAATACCTAAAAGATATTTCAGTGTAGTCTACTTCTGCTTTAGTATTTCTTAGATTTAATCTCTAAGTAGAAAATAATAATGTTCTTGAAATACAGAGTTTTTGTCCACGGGCCATTTTAATATCCTTTCTGACGAACCAGCCTGGAGGAAGTCCTTTGCTTTAGACATTAGTAAACATGAGTAAATGCAGTTAAATTATCTGTCAATCCAAAGAACATATGAAAAGTTCTTAAAAGCTTATAAAATAGCAAGTATTACTTTGTCCGATAAGAATAATTACTCATATGAAACAATATTACGTTTGAAAAAAATATGTATTGAATATAATTTACATGTGTATTGTACAATCCACAGTTAACGTGTAGATTGTGCTCTGATGATATTTAAAGTTAGTTTTTGCAAATAAGTAACAAAATCCACCCATTTATATTCAAGCTACTTTTGAGCTCTACGTTAGAAGACAAAACCTTCCTTGCTCCGTGATCATGGGCAGGACTTTATAAAACTGTATATTACTTGTGAAATTGGGCAACAAAGCCTTATTCTATAAATGTAGTGCTGGATCAAGCGATCCAACTCTAAATTTTTATGCCCTTTCGTATACAAAAAGTTTCTCTTTGTACAACATGAGGCTCTTTGGGAACCTTCCTTCATGCCCAGCCTTCCTCCTCTTACCCAAGACAAATGTTTCCACTCCAGCTTTTGATCTCTGTACTTCTTGTTGCTTTCTCAACCTTGCTTTATTAGTTATTACTTTCTTCTTTTGTTTCTTCAAAGCCGTCTTTTTCTTTTAAACTGCTTAATATACTTAATTTAGCGCAAAGGCGAAACAAAGTTCTTTCTAAATCCTCTGCCACTGCCTTCCCTCATTCTCAAATTCCACCCTCTTTTCTCCATTCAAACTTCTGAAAACGTTGCTTACAATGTTATTTTATCACTTTTAATTCAATTCTTAGCTCACTATAATCTGACTTCCTTTCCGTTTACTGCCTTGTAACTGAAGGGCGTCAATAACTTCCATATTTTAAGATTTGACAATAATGTTCATTCTTCTCAAAGGATCCCCATTGAACCTTCCTACTGTTACGCTCCAGAATCCTGTTTTAGGCCCAACTCTGCAACTTTTTCTCTCTGTTTCCTCCTCAAAACAAGCCTCAGAATATCAGCTTTCTTCACACCCTGGCAGCTGCCACGATTCATTGGGTGCTTTGAGATTCTCTGCCAGGGTTCAGGGTGGACCCAGCCTCCCTGGCATCTGTGCCTGTTTATCCCCCAAAACAGTCAATTTGGCTTTCATTTACGCTGTTTTTGTTTTTGCTGTTTATTTGCTGTGTGATTCTGGCTTTAAGAGTTTTCCTGACAATGTTTGCAGAAATATGTGCGACACTAAGCAAGCACACTCTGTCCCCATTTACCACAACCAGATAATCCCTCTTCATCCTCAGCACAAATGGCAACTCCTCAGGAAGTTTCTGAACCTTGCCCCTCTGCAGAAATGAAGAAGTTCCCAATCTAAGTCTGTATAATTCCCTGCTCTTCTGCATTAGTGCCCTTATTGTAGTTTCTAATTGCACATTTTTGCCTCAACTCCTTCACTGATAAGGATAACAGTGACCATGTTTATTTTAGTAAACCACTTACTCCTGGCCCTTTGCACAGTGCCTTGCATATATTAGGTGCTTAATAAATATGGTACGAATTAATGAGGTATTACCAAATCAAAATCTACCACCCATGCCTTTATCGCACTGTCCAGGGTCATTATGGGGAACCACACCTCATGTATTTCTTTTAACTTCCAATATCGTATGTACAGCCCATTCCCTAGATACTTCTACCTGAATATAACATCTCAATCTCTATGTATCACTTATTTTTTAAAAAAATGAAAGAAACAACAAATGAAACACATCCTCTAAATTGATTTTATATCTTCCTGCTGCCCATGCCTAGAAATCGATACTTCAGGCAATGATGCAACCTAATCTCACATGACAACAACTTGGACATCTAATCGGTCATAAAATCTTGTCCGTACTCCTTCCTACATGCTTTAGACCATGTCTTCACCTTCTGTCATTATTTTTAGTTTATTTACTGTTCTCTATCCTTAATCATGTCTTCCTCTAACCCGTCCTCTGCGTTACTACCAGGGCTGTCTTTCTAAAACACAGATCACATCATTTAGCTCTTCAGTTCTTTACTCAATTGTTAAAGGCAGTTCCTGAAAAATCTAAGCTAATACGGTCCAAGTATAGAGTTTTCTCACATGCTTATTTACGTGATGAATAATAAGGAAGATACTTTTGGCATTTATTATGAATTTACTTTGATGTGCCTGGTAATATCTTTATTTTAGAAATGAGGATTGCTCAAGTAAAGTCAGTTGGTCAAGATTGCACATCTAATAAGTGGCGAGCCCAAGATTAAAGATAGAGCTAAAGTTCATGCTCATATTCTCCCTTTAACTATTTCAAGCCACAGTAATTTCCCCAAATACTGTGCCTTCTCATGGCTCCATAGCGTTACACCTGCTGGCCCCTCTTGCAGTAATACCTCATCTTCCTGCCCTAACCGACAAACAAACTCCTATTTACTCCTTAAAAATCCATCTAATTTTACTTAATCTCAAAACTTCCCAGACTAATGTAATTGACTACCCCTCCCCAGGTTGTGTTTCAAACCACTTGGCACAGATTTCTTTTATCCCATCTCATTAAATTATAGTGGGGGTTTTTTGGTAAATAAATCTGTTTCTAACACTAGGTTACAAGATCTGAGAGGATAATAGTTTTCCGTCATTCATCATTTTCTCTGCTGTTACCTAGCACAGCATCTGGCACATAGCTTACCGAGTTAAAAAAAATTACTGACTTTAATTCCTTGAAATTGTTCCTATTTCTAATTCTGAGCCAGTGAATCTAAACCGGCTCTAAGGAAAGCATAGAAAACACTAGATAATAAATGACTTAAAACACAGATACAACAACATAGTATCCAAATTGTTACAGAATGTGCCATTGTTTGTGAGTCATTCTATTTAATTCGTAGAAAACATCACATTTCCAGTGTATGTATTTATTTATTCATTGACATTTTTAACATCCTGCCTTGTTCCAAAAGAATTTCAGGCAGTTTATCAAAGAATGCATGCACTTAAATTATCGTTGAATAAAACAGAAATAAAAGTAGGAAATTAGGATGAAGGAAAATAGACTCAAATATGTCCACATCTGGGTCAGCACGTTTAGCTACAGTCCATAGCTACAGTAGTTGAGTTTCAAATTCTGAGCTTCTTGGTGACCGAAGTAACACCTTGGGGGAGGGGAGAATTACTTTTCTTTAATTAAAAAATGGAAATAAACATTTTCTCAGAGAAAAGCTTTTCCTTACACTGAAATCGCTTTTGTCAAAAAGAAAATATCTTGTGGGTTTTATATCAGGGAGAGCTGGGTACTATATAGCAAGTAACGTCAAATTTTCCCCAATAAAAGCAATAATGAATTTCATATTGATGTTTCTTGTAGTCCCCTTCAATAAAAGCTGAAGGCATTACATTAACATACAACTCAGTGAAAACAGTTCTTCAAGGAGCTAAGCTAATATGGTCCAAGTGTGTAGCTTTCTCATGGCCCAATTTAATCCAAGAAAAGACTTTAGAGTACTTAGAGAAGTGGATGGACTGTTTAACCTTCAAACGATCTTCTGTAAGTATCACTTTTCTTAGGATGGTTAGCAGATAGTTAACAATAGTGTTATCTGACCAGGGAGCACGTTGTTATTTTACAAGTAATGGGGCTTCCTAGTAGCCACAGTAACTGTAAAAGGGCAACATGGTACGCTAGAAAAAGCAAAGATTTTCACTTTGCAGACTGGAGGTTTTCTCTGAAGCCTGTTATATTTAGTGTTTAATACAATGGCCCCATTTCCTTATCGTAAGGAGCAATCCCTGAGATTCTTTCTAACTCTGAAACCGTGTGATTGTTACTCTCATCCATAGGCCAGGTCACTAACTAACAGGTGTCCATATGTTAGCTAGAACATTTGCCCAAGTTGCTAGCAGCATTATTTTTGCTACCACTCAAAGGAAGCCAAGACGGTTTTGACACTATGGTGTAAGGCATTTGGATTTCTAGAATCAGGAGTTTTCCAGATTTGACATTTTAAAGATATATCCAGAGACTCCAATAAAGCAATAAACTCAAAATATTCCAAAGCGTATAAAACATCATTTAAAAAGTAGAAAATCAGTGAATGTGGTTATATTCTCTTTCCATTCCACTTCAGTGACAAGTGAACTGTCACCAAACTGCATATCAGCATAGTTTAGTCTTCTTTCCCCCAGATATTACGTAAAATATATTATGTATTGATTTTGTTTATGTCACATCTCCTTTTATGGGTCTCAGACACAAGTAAAACAACTTCCACAGACATTGTCTTTTACTTGAACCTGTTTTATTAGTTCCTAGTCTACCACTCCTGTAGATGGAGAAATTGAGGACTTTCAGGATAGTTACATAATAGAATTGTGGAATAAGCTATTAAACTCTGTTTCTATCAGTCTAATAAAGTATTGATTATAGTCTATAAAACATATTCTCTTATACTTTGTGTGTTATATGTACATTTTTATCATGATAATCATTCTAGTACACGTCATTCATTTTACCATTAAGCAAATGCTGGTGAGCCTGGTCTCAGCAGGAACTGCCGGGAGCTCTGAAGTGCACACAGTCTGTGCCTTCAAGGATCTTACAATGAAGTGAAAAGGAATAAAAAAGAGGGAAAAGTGAAAAAAATACACACCTGTGCCATTATAGAGGGCAAGCAGCAGGGTGTTGCAGAAGGGGAGGGAGGGCTATCCAGTGGAGGTGGTGACAGTTGATGTCTCAGTAAGTGTGACTCAGAGCAGTCAGTGCTGGCCTGGAGATGGTGAGGAGGTAAAGTATATCTGACTTGGGGACCACGGGTGGGGTTAATTAACACCTCCTGGCTGAATCGTGGTGCCACTTACAGGTTAGAGGGTACAAGAGGGTGTTCGGATTCTGGCAGGAAGTGAGATGCATGGAAGCAGAGTACATTCCTGGGTATTTCATGTTTCAGTTACCTGTGAGACACACAGGCTGAGAAGTCTAGTGAAACACAGTGGTTACGAATTCTGGAGAGACCCCTAATTCCGCTCCCCAACTACTTTTGTAACAAGATAAGTCAACTTGAGTGGTAATATATTTTGGGAAATCAGCTCACTACAAATTGTGACTGTAAACATTGTACTGTAAATGTTTTATAGTTTTCCCCCAATAAAATTTTTGGAAGAAAAAAAAAAAGAACTCTGGAGAGACACTGTATCAGTCTTCCATGTATAAGTATCAAAAGCGATAAGAGTTGCTTAAAATTAATAGATTTTAATTAATAGATTAATTAATAGTTGCTTAAAATTAATAGGTTTATAATTTATTTCCCCTATTCTCTTTCCAGTTAAATCCATTCTCAACTTTAACATTCCTTTTTCTTATTTTTTACTCCAGATACCCAGTCTGTATTCGTGTATATTTTTGACTAGACCTGGCCTTATTCTTCAAATGATATGAAGTGGCCTATGTAACTGCCTTGAAGTAGAAATACAAAATTAGATGACGCTGTAGGAAATTAGGTAGCAAGAACTATCAGATCTTTTCTAGTTTTCAAAAGAAAAATTGTATAGAGATATGAGCATTAAAAAAAAAAATCCCTTCATGGCGGTGAGTACTATTTTGAACAGTTAATGCAACAGTAGGTTGCATTGGACTGTTTCTCTTCCAGTTTATGAACGTCAGCAGAGAGTTACACTAAATAAGGGAAAATCAGTGTGG
This sequence comes from Lepilemur ruficaudatus, assembly GCA_963574885.1. Lineage (NCBI taxonomy): Eukaryota > Metazoa > Chordata > Mammalia > Primates > Lepilemuridae > Lepilemur > Lepilemur ruficaudatus. The sequence continues at coordinate 9,361 of CAUYRT010095131.1, forward strand.
AGGGGTCAAATGCATGTGGCCCAAATATTCAGCCTACTTAGGGTCTGGCTTGATCCAAGGCCTGCATGATATTCAAAGAGGTTTCAATAATACAATTTCTCTCAACGTATTAACATCCCTTTTAAATTGAAGTTGGTAGTAAGTAGGACAAACTACCATTTCCTGGTGATGGTGTAGAGTGCAGAGATTCTTTGGTACTATCACCAGCAAATCTGTCTCTTACAAAGAACCTTAATAACATAAATATATTATGTGAACTTAATCTGTAAACTCCACTTTCAAGAATCTTAGAAGTGTTAGTCAGCTATGAATCCAACAGTATTTTTTCTCCGTATGCATGATTTTAATTTTAAACAAAGAGGAACAGTTTACTTTACCATAGATTTGTGGTTATTATTTTCAAATGGACTGAGGGGAGTTATTTTCTCCTCTAAAACAAGACTCTGTGAGAGTCTGATCCAGAAAAGCTTTACTGTGCTATGGATAGGAATTGGGAGGATGTAGCACCATAGGGACACCCGGCCCCATTCAATGAATTGGTAAGAAATTACAGTTGCCAGCCACTGAGTTCTTGACTAAAAGTAGAACTTTAGGGCTATTGTAATTTGTTTACTAATGGTCCTGAAAATGGCAAAGTTTCCAAATTCCAAGGGAGCGTTTGGAAGTCAGAACTATTACCTGTTAAGTGCTGAGCACTCCTCTGCAGAGTGCAGTTATATTCAGAGATTGAGGGCATACTTTAAACAATGAAAAGAAAATAAGATGAATTTCGTCCTTTATACCTAAGTCAACAGAACTTACAAACATACATTGGAATGCTTTTTAATGCTGCTTTTTATAGGGTCCACAGTTTTAGAATGAAACAAAAGATGCCAACACAACGAATATGCAGAGTTGGTAATTGGCTGGTGTACTCTGCTGCAACCCTTCTGGTTATTTGTAGCTAATGTTCATTCTGATTGGTCCATTTTGACTTCTCTGTCTGTTCTGATTGGTTAGTGCCTCTGCTCTAGAGTTTGTGAAACATTTTGTACTTGTATATGTGTGCAGTTGAAGGGTATTCAAGTTGGGGGCAAGAGGGTGTTGGTTAGAATTAGTACAAAGTTTCTGTCTGTAGACTCCTATTGCAACAAAGACATTTACATTTTATATTTTTTCCCACGTGTCTAAATCTTACAACAGAATTCCCGATCCAACTTAATCGTCTCGCTTCCACAAAACCTTCCTTGACTTCTTCCACACAATGTGTCTTCTTCTAGAACACAATAAATTTTATTAAATTGTAATTTATAATTGTATGTAAATTATAATAAATTATATTACCTATACATCTTGTACACCAGTAATTAGTGTCTAGCTTGTAATAGTTATGGCTGTCATTCCACTCCTTTAGGAGAATGTATGTTTTTCATACTAATGTAGAATATACAGTAGTTCACTTGTTTATCCCAACAGTTTAATACGGCTTTGGTGTCATCGCCTCCCTTTTGTCAAACTTGAAGCTGAAGCAGGGAGATGTTAAGGAACTTTCCTAAGGCCCAGATTCTTTATAAATGCAATTTGTTTTTTAAAAGAGAGACAGGGTGCCCAACCTCAGTGCAGTGGCATGATGAATTCACTGTAAGCTTGAACTCCTTGGCTCAAGTGATCCTCCTGCCCCCAGCCTCCTGAGTAGCTGGGACTACATACACATGCCACCATGTCCAGCTATATTTTTAAATTTTTTATTGGGGGCAGAGGGTCTCACTATATTGCCTAGGTTGGTCTTGAATTCCTGGCTTCAAGGGATTCCCCCACCCCCCCTTGGCCTCCAAAAGCACTGGGATTACAGGTATGAGCCACTGCACCCAGCCTATATGGGCAATTTGTTATTTTATATAATGTTTGTTTAGATTTGGTTGAAATAATAATATAAACAGTATATGTTATATACATTATGAGTTAAAGAGCCCTCTTTGAAGATTGACCTCATAATATAAACCTCATCAGAAATACTTTGAGACATGGTACTCCCAAATTTTAAACAGCTTCCTCAGACAGAAAGGCATATAGCACTGTGTTTAAAAGCAGAGGCTTAGAAGTGAGACACATCTGTTTCTGTGCTTTTTCAGCCATTTAGTAGACTGGAGACCCTGGTCAAGTCCCAAAACTTTTTAAGCTTTCATTTCTAAACTTATATCATGGTGTTAATGATGGAACTTACTTCCTATCCAGTGGTGAGGTTTGTCAAAGAATACACCCTCGGCTTAACACTCAACCTGACACATTCTAGTGCTCAAAAGGTGTTAGCTATTATTTCCTTATCAGCTATCCACTTGCAGGTTATCTTTCCTTTGTAACGTGGGAACTAATGCATCATTACAGATGGAGAGCTGCTTGATAGCTTTTATCAAGTTAAAAATGGCAATCTCTCATCTCTCTTTCTGTGATACTCAAGCTAGATCTCTGAGACTATCTTGCCAGCAGGGGAAAGAGGAGAAGGAGAAACCCATGCCAATGAAGGATGGGCAATCCAGGCCTGTTTCAGATCTTCCTGGGCTTTCAGAGTTCCTTTCTTACATTATTTGAACGTTTTGAGATTTCTTAGTTAAAATAACTGATACTCCAAATTCTATTCTTGGCCAGTTTGTCCTCTAAATCTGTTGCTTTGCGTTACTCACTGTTTTGGATAATGCATTGCTGGCTCAATTTTCTTTGTATTCAGATCATTAATAATATATTTATATTAGTATAGAGATGTAGATAAATACCATTTATATTTTCAGGTTTCATTAAATCAGCTACATATTGTGTGCCCACCTTGTGGAAGGCTTCATGCTTAGTGCTAAGATTGCAAAGAGGAACAAGATAGAAGCAGCACAAATCTTCATTGAATGAGAAAGTCAAATAATCACAACTAAAATAAGATTCATGCATTTTGACAAATGCCATGATGGACACAAATGTGGGTGCTATGAAAGAGTGTATACAGGGAGAAAGATACTAGATAGAGTGGTTAGCGAAAGCCTTTCTGAAGAAGTAACATTTGAACCAAGATCAAAATATGAAAAGGAATTGGTCATGTGGAAAATGGGATGGGAAGAAGGCATTCCAGGCACTCTAGGCTGGGGCATTCTGGGCTGGGAAACTATCGAGGCTAAAAGCATGGCACCAAAGCAAAGAAGTATTCTGAAAACTGAAGTTATTTCAGTGGGACCAGCGTGGAGTGAGCAAGGGAAAGAAGCCATGGTGAGAAACGTTTTTTCAGTCTAAGTTCCATGAAACAGTGTTTAAGAGATTTAAGCATAGGAGTGCCATGATCCAATTTATGACTTTAAAAGATCTCCGTGGCCATGGTGTGTCTCATGATTGGAAGAGGTCAGGAGAAGCTGAGAGAGAGCACAGAGGAGTAGTGCTTGGTCAGGCAGGAGATAGCAGTGACCCAGATGAGAGTTTGTGATCGCTGAGCTGGACCTTGTAACCTGAAACAGTGTGGGGGTGAGTTAGGCAAAAATCCAGAGTTTGTATTTGATTCTTTTTCTGTGTTTTAATATTTGTTACACTGCCATCTACATAAGGTTATAATTTCCCGTCATCTGAGTAAAGCATTGCTGTGTGATTTTAACATCAGATGGAAAGGAATCCCAGCTGTTACCAAGTTAGACATTTGAGATCATTCATTGTAGGTGATCTTTTCTCTTATGAAAATAGTTCTGAATTTTACTTAGTCACTCACTCATTCAGCAAATATTTGAGTGACACATAAGAGGAAAAAAGTTACACTGTTTATTAAAGTTGTCTTTTTCTATTGTTTATTTTCCATGTAAACAACAAACAATGATTCCCCAAGAAAATGATAACATTGGTTTGACTTGGGGGGTTTCCTCAGCCTAGTGGTTTTAGGATTTAATAAATATTTTTATTTATTTTCCTAAATTCCTTTTTTTCTAATGGATAATCATGTGCATCAGGATACTTTTCTTTAGAATTTGAACTGGAGTTTGGAAAATGTTAAGTAGCCGGCTCAACCCACACTCTGTTAATTCTTGTGTATTTTTCAATAGAAAAAAGAGAGAGCCTCTGTCACGATACAGAACAATGCTTACGCAGTGGCCGTTGCAAATTATGCCCCGAATCTTTCAAAAGATCCAGTTCTCTCGACCATCTCCAAGAGTGCAACCACGCCAGAACCGAACAAGAAACCGGAAAACAAGCCAGCGGAAGCCAAGAAAACCTTCAACAGTGTTAGCAAAATTGACAGAATGTCTAGAATAGTTTTCCCAGTTTTGTTTGGTACATTTAATTTAGTTTACTGGGCCACATATTTAAACAGGGAACCTGTATTAGGGGTTAGTCCTTGAATCTAGATACAGATTATCTTTGGGGTGTATAGTGACATTAAACTTGGTTTGTTTTGCTATGTACAGTCTGACTAATAACTGCTAATTTGTGAACCAACGTGTACAGTATGTATATAGTGATACAGCTTACCAGTAGACCCTTAATGGAGACATGCCTTTGCTGACTCATGGAGCTGCGGGCAGAAAGCACTCCATGCCAAAAGAGCCATTGCCTTTTTAAAAGATTTACCCTAGGACCTGGTTTAAAGTGGATTTAATATGACCTGATTTTTTCCCCTTCTTCTAATAGTGATGAAAATGGAGATCCTATACAACCCATTATGGACCCCTTTGGTGAAGGTCTGAAATAGCAGTATTTTCTATTAATTATGATGAAAGAACACATCATCATCCATAGATGAATTCTTCTAAATAGCAGAACCTCATATCTGTAACATCCGTTCCCTTTGTAAGCGCTCAGAATCTTTGCTGGTGTAATTGGAAGCTTGCCACACATAAGAGGAGAAGCTAGAAATTTGAAATCAGCTTTTAATTACTCTGTATAGTATCTATAGCCACGTACATATTACAGCATGACAAGCTCAAATAATCATGAGTCCCCCCGACAGGATGTTAATTATGCCTACATTTTAATAACTATCGGAATTGTCATGGTCATTACATTTTTAGTTTCAGAGTTTATTTGAACATAGTAATTGAAATCCTACAATTTATTTCAATCATTGGAAACTACCTTACGTCTAAAAGAAAAAAAAAAAAAAACAAAAGACAATAAATGTGTCGTACTCTTTCCAGGTGTGCATTGTATTGAAATTGATCAGCTAAATTTTCTTGGTGCTGGAGACTGGAAAACGCATCCAGTTTGACTGCTGTGGGACAACACTCATATTGGATTAGAAAATTGTGCCAAAAAACTCCCACTGACGAGAATTCATAGGTGTCCCGTCCCAGACTATAGATGAGCACTTTTATGATTCTCTTCTTTCCTGTTTACTGCAAATTCTGCCTTAAGGCTTCTTTTCATCAGGACTCAGAAGCCACTAATTATAACAGAAAGGGCAGTTAACTGGCACATTTTTCTGTCTTGAAAGCAGCTCTTTCAGATGAGAACTAATGTAAATCTGCTTTTGTAAATTGCAACTTTAAATTTTGCCGACTCAAATTTACAACAGCTTTGTATACCAGAAGAGGTTTTGGTAAGGGTTGAACATTTTTAAACTGCAGCTTTAAAACGTCACCAACAGACTGTGGATTATTTCACGTGTACAAACACACACACACACACACACACACACACACACAAACATACATACACGTAGCTAAATTAAAAACTGCAATTTTTAATTTTATATAATTACTAATTAATGGGTACAATTCATTTTTCTTTAAATATTTAAAAGTACTCTTTATGCCCCTAAAATACGCTAATAAAATTTAACAATTGGGTCTCATGCCTAGGTTCAAAGTTTTTGGCAAACCTAAAATACTTTTGATTGACATGTACATTAGCAGTTATTAGTTGACTTTTACTAATAGATGCACCTTTACGATGGTGTTTTTGTAGAAACATAAGTAGTCAAACAGTGACATTTCTTGCAGTTTTGTACAGTATTTGAGTATAGTGCATAAATAGGTATGTTCATAAAATCAATAAAAGGAGTATCTTACGGAAACAAGCAAAATCTCAGCAAAAATTGCTATTCTTTTGCCTCATCTGGTTTATTTTTCATTTTCTTTGTTTTAGTGTGATTCTATTATGTGCTTTGCATGATTGTATAATACCAAGGTCACAAATGCATCTTATTAACAGAATTTGCCGTGAAGACAGCCTTGACATTAAAAAGTCCCTCACAAAAGGTAATCCCTAATCCTTAATGAAATGAAATAAAATTGTTACATGAGCCAATAAATGTATTTCTTTAATTCCCTTCCAATGACACCTTATTTGTCAACCTAAGTAGTTTTAAGATGTGCACTTTATTCATACATTGAAATAGAAGGTATGCTGTTTTCTTTAGATATAGCATAGTCCTTTGTGTAGTTTGGGGAAATGTGAAAACAGTATGCAGTTTTTGAAGGCAAGCAATACACATGCTTTGTATGGTATGCTTTATTGGACACTTTTGGAATATTTTTCTTGGAAGGTCTGCATTGCTCCCTTAATGTCTAACTATAAATTATAAATTTGTAAATATGTCCATATGTAAACATAGTTGTAAATAGTTTCTGTACTGCACAGTCATCTAGACTTTGGGCAGAGGGCTGCAATGAAATGGCGGCACATGGCAGATTGACCAGAAAACTTATTATCATTATTGTTACTCGTATTTTTAATTTCAGTTCTTATTTGAGGCTACTGACATTCTGACAGTTTAGGTTTTCCAATAATGCGGATCAGAATTCTGTTACTTCTCTAACTTTGGTGCACTTTTTACACATTTTCTTATTATTTTAAAGTTTAAATAGATCAAGAGAAGCTTTTGTTCTTGTGGAGAGAGTGGGGACACTCCATGGAAAAAGGATTTTAAATTACAGAGCCAGAGTCTTTGCAATTATTCTCCCATTAACCAGTTTAAAAACAAATAAAAATGAAATGCATTTATCACAATAAGGCTAACTTTTCAGGAAACAAATTTTTATAGACTAACATTGGTCTTTTGGCCCATAAAATTACACCTATTTTACACAGTTGTACGATGACATAAAGAGTTATGGTTTGTAAAAAAATGTAAATACATGTACATATTTAGAGATAACAATCTTGGTATTGTATAGCTACCACTCTGATTCAACTAATATTTATTCAAAAAATATTTTTTACCTCCTGCCATGCTCCATGCCCTGAAGTTGGTGTTACTTATCACTCGTATCACACCCACTGAATTTAGTTGAAGATTGAAGTGCATCTCATTCTTATAATGACTTAAAAACTAAATGAAACACGTTAACTGATTCACTACTGAGAGCTATGTAATGAGCAGTGATAATCCTACTAGTGTCGAAGGTGACGGCTGTTTTGTCCTTTCTGCTATTCATGTTTCTCTTTGTTTGATTATAAAAGTGAAACAAATATAACCACCTACATTTGAGAACTTCTTTAAAACGTCAATGATTTTTTTTTTAAGTGCCAATCTTAATGTTTAGAAATCTGTTCAGGGATCTCACTATTTCGAATTTATCTCAGGTTTGGATAAGTGATCCCCTTGAGCCATGTCTCTAAATTCTTAAAGAGTTCATAGTTTATTTTAAAAATAACACAGAAGCTATGGTTTTACTCATATTTTTCTTCAGTAGATATATTTTGGTAAATATATTTAGTAAAGATATTCGGCATATACAAATATACTATATATATATATATAAGTATGTACCAAATATATCTCTATGTGTGCATTTATGTGGCACTTTTTGTGCTCCTGGTGGAGGGAACTGAACTCTGTCAGGAAATGCTCATGGATTCTAGCAGAGCACCGATGCTCTGTAGACTGTACTTTGACGTGGCCTGTCCTCGTTCCCATGATGGGAGAAGGGAGGTAGCTCAGGTCAGTCCTGCGCTGTCGTGGTTCTTCGGCATCTACTAAGAATTTGTTTCCTGTATTCCATACTTTAGCTCCTAAGACACACGTCTGTGAAACATAGAAATGTTTATGACTTACTTTGAAATCTGGGGCCATACTGATAGGTTTACTAGATAGATTATTTCTGTTATTAGTCTCTGGCATTCCTGTATCCATCTGCACATTTTTCAGGTGATTGACAATTTTCTTTTTCATATGGAAAGATTCGGAATTTCAAGGAAATCACCACCTGACCCATGGCTGCTCTGTGGTGCCATTTATTTTCCTTTTAATTGAGGTCCCGTGGGCACCCTGTGCTTCCCTTTTATTAATCCAAAGCATACAGAAGTATAAAATTTAAACTGGGTAAGAGTGTAGTCATGTTTGACATCCGCATGCTTGGGAAACGTGGACACTGTACCAGAGGTACTTGTAACAGTGTGGACAAGACAAACGGTATTTTTCTCTGTTGAAGTCATGCTTTAAAAATGAAAGTCAGTATTTAATAAAATTCTTTAATATCCATAAATTTTGCTATTAACATTTATATTAAAGATACTAATATTTCTATTCGTATTTAAGAGCTGATATTTTCATCAAATTCAAAGAGAAAAATAGGAAAGAAATATCAAAGAGAAGAACCCACGGGAAAAGTGAGGCTGTAGGTAATTAAACCAAGTGAAATGTTTTCCCTTTTTTAACTCGTAAGAAAGTAGATAAATTATAAATATATTTGTATGTACACAAATATTTTAAGAGCCATGATTCTATCATAGTAAATACCATAACTAACACACTGAAATAAAGTTCATGTGAAAGGCTTTTGAGAAGGTAATAATCGATAAATTATTCAAAATCTAATTCTTACAAGAATTATGTATGATCCAAAATGGTTTTTGTTAAAATTATCAATGTATTTACACCACTGTGTCCTCCATCTTGTGTAGCTGAAATATTCTATGTTTGTTTATATAAGAACACCTTTTCATATAGATAATTATATACCCTACCTCAAACCACTCTATGTTGCATTTAATACATAACATCAGCTAGTATTGCCAGTAGGGAAGAACCATTAACAGTTTTATGTTTCAGTTTATAGTAATATTCCCAAAGAACCTTTAATAAGGTCTTAGGTTTGTGTGTCTGAGGTGTGTGTGTGTTTGTGTGTATGTGTGTGTTGTGTCTGTGTGTGATTAGCAGGTATGTATGAAAGAACATTTTGAGAAATTCAAGTAACTTTATGAAATCTAAACAATTTATTATTGGAGCCAATCACAAATGTAGCTCTTATTAAACGAGCAATTGACTTAGTCAATAGAATAGCTTTTTTAATAAATCCATAAAGTACTTATTAAGAAGAATTAAGCTTGAGTCATACACATGGCTCCTCCCTATTTTGGCGTAAACACTTTCCCAATGTGTTTCTAGTCAATTTCTTGAGCAATTCTACTTTAGAATAGAAAAATGTTTGAATTCCACATGTTTCAATAGAGGCTTGTGAAGCTTTTTTAAAAGTTAAGTATCTTTTTTTTTTTTTTTTAGGTTTGCTAGTATTTTTTTTTTCCTTCCGAAAATTTTATTGGGGGAAAACTACAAAACATTTACAGTACAATGTTTACAGTCACAATTTGTAGTGAGCTGATTTCCCAAAATATATTACCACTCAAGTTGACTTATCTTGTTACATTCAAA
>CAUYRT010095133.1:0-26271 GCA_963574885.1 Lepilemur ruficaudatus
ATGCCTGTAGTCCCAGCATTTGGGAGGCTGAGGCAGGAGGATCACCTGAGCCCAGGAGTTTGAGGTTGCTGTGAGCTAGGCTGATGCCACGGCACTCTAGCCCGGGCAACAGAGTGAGACTCTGTCTCAAAAAAAAAAAAATCTGAATGTGATTGCTACCCAAAGCTATTATGCAGCATCATTTTACAAATGAGATGTTTATGAAAGGTCTATCTTTAATATGCCTCATTTGCCCTAAACTACTGTTCTATACACCTCCCAAATAAAAGTAAAACAAGGTTTTTCACTACACAGAAATACACAGTAAACACCATGCTTGCCTTCATGAATGTGGAAGATTCCCTGTTTCCTGGGGTCCTGGTATCCTTGAGTCAGTCCTCTGCCAGGAGTAAGCAGCCCCTTGCTCAAGGCACAAAGCCTATAAAACAAGATAAAACACACTCAGAGTAGGTTCCATGGCTTCTTCCCTAGCAACCCCAAAGACCTATGCGCCCTCCCAGAGTGTTTGGCTATACCACACCCTCAATATATATTATCTTGTAGGAGTCTGTAATTGTTGCAATAGTGTATGTATATTTGCATATGAGGCTACTCCATAAATCATCTCTCCAACTAGAGTAAACATTTCTTGAGAGCGGAAATCAATTACATAATTATCTACAAAATAAATAAAAGACGTCAAGCAGGTTTAATGGATTTATTCTTGCGCTATCTATTTTATTATTAAATAGCTCAGAATCCCAGAATCTATTTGGTAAACAATTGAGCAAATTAATTATGAACATTTATTTTGTTCTTTATTATCACACAATATTTCCTCAATAAATAAGATAAACCAAATTATAATCAACTTTGAACACTGAGTTAGCCCTTTCCAGACTCAAAGAAAGTATTTATTGGACTTGTGCAAAAATTTCCCAGATCCCCAACAGAATAAAATAAAAGCTATTTACCCAAATGTGCCTAACCTATTCTCCCAAAATAAGTTAATTTGATTTTGGTTCACTAAGTGTTGACTCCTACCCACGCAATGTCATGTTAGGGGTAACACACAGATAGTATTAACAAGCTGGTCTGTGAGAGCACAGTTGAAGGTGGCAAAGCACTGAATAGGTAAAGAACCCCAGATACTGTCACTCATTCTAGCTCAAGTTACCGGTAAGTAAATTCTAACCAAATCCTAATTAGTAAATTGACTAACCAAAAAACAAAGTATATTATTAGTTTTCTTTAGAGACCAAGCTACTATAGATTTCTCTTCTGAATGACAGCATTCAGGGAAAGTCTCTCAGTATAAATATTTTGTAAACTCTACACATGTAGTTTTGACACTTGTGTACTGCTAAAACAAATCCTTGTCCTTTCACCAAATTAGCTAATCTAATAGCAGAGAATACAAAAATATGAGCACATTCTTGCCAGCTAACTTAACTCCTTAGTCATCCAGTCATCTATACAATTCCTGCTGGTCGACCAAGCCCAAAATGTTTTCTGGAGAGGGTTTTGGATCTGCGTTTATTCTTCAATCATATAGCTAACAAGCCTCGGTCATATATTTTGGATTTATTTTTTCACAATAAACTTTCCATTTCTGTACTTTTTGTATATAGATTTAATACTTCAGTCTTCTTGTTCTTGACCACCCAATTTGCATTCTCTCAGAACATGATTTGAATTTTCCATCTTTTTCCACTATTTTATGTATTTCTGTAGGTTCAAATCCCTTACTGAAGGAAATAGAGTATGTATTCCTTCATTCTGCCAACTCAGAAACTAGCAATCTGCAACTGAATGTATCAAGTTTTAAAGAACACACTGGAAAAAACTAGTCCTTTCCATTGCTACCATTATCTGAAAGAGCAAAAAAAAAAATCACGCCCTCAATACATTAATTAGCAATTATAATCGACGCATTAAACATATGCAATATAAGAAATGGGATCTGATTCTAAACAACCAAATATTTATACTCGGGAGGCTGAGGCAGGAGGATCGCTTGAGCCCAAGAGTTTGAGGTTGCTGTGAGCTAGGCTGACACCATGGCACTCTAGCCCAGGCAACAGAGTGAGACTCTGTCTCAAAAAAAAAAAAAAAAAAGAGTAAAAAATGAAAATAAAATTTAAAAAAAAATACACATAAACACAGGAATTTTTGTTTTGTTACCCTAAGAAGTAGCATTTTCTGAAGAATATCCCATCCTGCCTGTGTGAGAGCCAGTATAGCACTGAGGTTAAGAGCTCAATCATGCTGCTTATTAACTGAGTAACCTTGGGTGAGTTACCTAACCTCTCTGAGCCTCAGTTTTCTCAACTGTAAATGAGGACAATAATAGTACCTATCCCATAGGATTATCAAAAGGATAAAGAAGTTAACACATATTAAACCCTTAACGGCATGCCTAGTTCACTGACAAGTCCTCAAGAAACTTTGGCTATTATTATTCCAGAAAGTCATGCTTCTCCAAAGTCTCCCCTAAAGATCAAAAAGAACCAGAAATTTAGAAAGCATAAGCCAGGCACTATGATGGACCATCTCTGAATGTAGAATCAAATGGAGATGTAAAGAAGGTGGTTGATGTACACAGAGAAACATTTGCGATTTATCTGGAAAATTATGGTCCTAGAATCCTGTTATTTGCATGCTAGCTTAATAAATTTGGAAATATATCCTTGTGGCATAAAAAAGGCACAATTTGAACACTTTTTAAAAAAATTGTTGCTTATGCCAATAGGATATGGGTAGCTTTTCACTACAATTTGGTATCCTATCCACTGATAATTTAATGAAAACTGAAGACATTGGGGCGGGGCATGGAAATACATCTTCACTCACACACAAAATGGTATATACTGTTTCAGGAGGTTCATAGACCACCCTCTTTTGACACCTCTATTGGCCCCTATATTAAAAAATTCTGATTCAAACCAACCTCCTGCAGAAACCGAGGCCCTAATTTCAGATGACTTTTCCCCAGTGCCAGTCAACTGACACTGACATTGGCAGAGTCCAGACAGAATCCAGCTCCTCTGATCACCCCTCCAACATGAGCGTGTGTGCACACACACACGTGAACACACCAGTTGCTTTTTTCACAATCTCAGGATACTTCCCTTACATCTATGCAGCACTGAGGTAGAGGAGATACGAGAATGGTTTAATCAATACCCAACACTTCAGTACCTCAGGGTTACTGGCTTAACCCCTGATAAGCCCTCAGGAGTTACAGAGCAAAACCGCTAGGACTTCAGAAGAAACTGTCAGGAGGCCTTTGAGACACTGAGGTCCCAAGACCTCATGATTGAACCTTTCCAATGAAAGAAGATCAAGGAGCCCAACCTCTCCATGGCTTGCCTACGGAGTCACAGAAGTCACCTGGAAATGTGAATAGAAATGACTTGGCTCAGTCCTGGGTCCCAAGCTTCGAGTGGGTGGCAAGGAAGAGTTTTCAGTGCAATAACAGGCAATGCCATTCATATGCCCTCCACTCTGAGGAAATACCTCAATTTAGAGAAGAAACAAAGTCAGGCAATTCTTGTGAGTCTGCAAAAGAAGCTATAAAAGTTGCCCACCACTCAAAAAAACCTAATCATCCGTGTGTATTCATTTACGAACTCTTTCTCTCACTAGACACTGACAGAGTACCTACCTGCTCAAGGTTCGACAGGACTCCCAAGAAAGGAATGCAGGATTATAGGAGAAGGCACATGCACAAGACTAGAGCTTTGTAGAAGGCCTTTCACATCATGTCCAATGCAAGCTAAAGTCGACTGTGGCCCTTCCTGTAATGACTTTCAATCTGTCTTCAAATAGTGTAGCAAAGCTTTTTTTTTTTTTTTTAAGTGCTGTAAACCAGAGAGGCAAAACTCTTTCAACTAATAGCAAGGTTCCCAGGAACAGTGAGAGAGATCCATGACCTCTGAGAGAACTGACACGCTCAATGTCAGTCAGAAATACTATGTGCCACATAAGAGGACAGGCACGCTGGCAGCAGGTGTCCCTGGGATCCAGCCAGGCAGAAAACTTGGAAGGGCTGGTGTGTTCCGGTGAAGGGAATTTGAGGAGAGCCAGACATGCCCCAGAGTCTAAAGGCCTCAGGCCTTAACTTTCTCAGCTGGGAAGACTGCATATACAAAAAGGCATTCTCCTTGCTCTAGTGGCCCCATCAAAGCACCCCCGCCCCTTACAAGGGCCGTTCTGCTCATTAAAGGTAAAGTTCAAATAGGCACCAGGGCCTTAGTCAAAAAGTGGCTCTAAGGCCTTTAGAGCCAAAAGGTACCCTGCAATCTCTGCCATTGTTACAACACTCTTAAGTCAGAGCCCAAGTGGGTCAAGCACTTAACCCTAAAAAATGTTCTCCAAAGGGGGAAAAGGGCTGGAGGTAACGTGGAACTACAAAATACTAGCTTTCTACAAGCGGCTACCCCAGAACTGTTACCAACCACAGCCCTGATGAGCAAAGAGAAAGGAATTTCAGGGAACACCCAACTTCCTCCCTTAAAAGTACTGCTTTGCTTTTAACATCAAGCTCCACGTCAGAAGTCGCTAAAGTGGGGACCAGATTCTCCCAACCCAAGGCCGAGGGGCCTGTGTCCAGGCGTGGTCACGGCAAGCGAGCGCCCTCTCACCAAACCCAAGTGCGGGTGCATTGGTTCCGCCCGCCCGGGCTGCTTCTTCCGCTGCGGCCCACCGGGAGCTCGAAGGGAGGGCGTGGGCGCCCCCGGCCAGCGCCCTGCCAGGCCCCTCCACGCCCGGCTACCTACCGCAGTGCTGCCCGCCTCATCGCGCTAGGCTGCCGTGCACGCGGCTGGAGAACCGGGCCCCACCAGCCGGTCGGCGGAGGTAAACTAAGGCGCTCGTGTGAGCAGCCGACCAAACCTCACTCCCCAGGACCGCGCCCTCACAGCCAAGCCGCCGGGGAGCCCGGCCGCTGGCTGGGGGCGGAGCCGCGCCGTCGGGGGCGGGGCCGCGCCGTCCGGGGGCGGGGCCATACTGCTGCTGGCAGGCCCTGCGGGTCCATGCGCGGGAAGCCGGAGTCCACCTCTGCCCAGCTTCCCACGCAACCAGCCGTGCGGGGCGTGTTGCTAAAGGGAGGATCGGCCTATTCCGGGTTGAGTAGATGAACCACGCAGCACCGCCAGGGCGTGACGTGGCGCAAAGGCACGGCCTAGCCCCATGGAACTTGTCTCGTTTATCCTTGAGCCGCGCCTCGGCTCCCAGTCTGTGGTTTTTGCCCTTGGCTTCAAGAAATCTCCTGGGCAGCTTTCCAAAACACTGATGCTTGGGACCCACCCTCTGGAGAGTCTATAGTCATGGGTGCGGCCTGGGCTTCCAGATGTCTAAAGGTGCCCCCAGGAGAAAAATTTACCAATCAGGTACAACGTACACTATTCTGGTGACAGGCACACTAAAAGCCCTGACTTCAGCATTATACAATTAATCCATGTAACAAGAACACTTGTACCCTCTAATATTTTGAAATAGAAATTATGTATAAAAAAGAAAATAGAGGGGGGAGAAGGGGATGGGTATATACATACATAATGAGTGCGATGTGCACCGTCTGGGGGATGGTCAGGCTTGAGGCTCTGACTGGAGGGGGGAGGAGGGCAAGGGCAATGTACATAACTTTAACATTTGTACCCCCATAATATGGTGAAATAAAAAAAATATATTAAACTACTAAATCACTGAAATGGACCAGTTTACTATCCCTTTGGTTACCTTCTGGTGTTTCAATGCTTACCTAGGGTGTAGCTATTCAAGTACTTGTTGTGTATCTTTCAAGAGTTTTTATAGAGATTTTTGTTTTACAAATTTGATTATTTTAGATACAAAAGCCAAAAACACAATTCTAAAGATCTTAAGCAATATGGAATAAATTGATAAATCTGTGGTGTTTCCTGTTGAATCTAAGGTTAGTTTTAGAGATTCAGAAGCAACATTAATGGAAAACTAAAATATGTCAGGATATGTTCTACATCCTGTCTTACTTTTTCTTGCCGAATCTACTGCATATCTTCTCTCCCTTCCTATTCTCCAATCCAACACTTTTACAAACTTTAGGGTCTGACTTTTAGATTTTCAAGTTAATATCCAGCCAGTCAGGACAATAGCAATGATTAATTTTTGGAATGTCATGGTACTGCTTGGTTTTGGGTTGTGTATTATATAACGTTAAATAATGTTTAGACCTTAACTTTGGAGAAACTATGGGAGATAATACAAACAGAAGTTATTGAAAGTATAAGGAATGATGTGCAATTATCATGTTTTAGAGACAGTGTAGCTTACTTGAGGTATTAATTTATAAAATGTCAATAAGTTATTCATTATTTAATATGTGCTTATTCACATGAAAAAATTTTTATTTAGTTATGAGGACCATCCTAATTATGTAGGAGCAACATATCATGGAATGGCATGCAATCCAAAGTTTGCTGCAGGAATTGCTTTGGTATGTATTTTGTTCCTATATCCTCAGTAATAATGTCAAGTTTTAAAAGTTAATATCCATTTAAAGGAACAAAAGTACATATTTTTAGATGTTGAAACTCAAATGTTATCATTTTAAAAGCAGTTTGTATTGTGATAAAAAGAACATACCATAAAATCTATCATCTTAGTTCTTTTTAAGTCTACATCTCAGCAGTGTTGAGTATGTTTATATTGCTTTGGAATAAATCTCAAGAATTTTTCATCTTCAGCATTTCCTTCTTTGGGTACATATCCAAAGGTAACAAAACTAGTGTCTTAAAGAGATATCTACACTCCATGTTCATTGCAATATTATTCGCAATAGCCAAGACATGAACAACTTATGTGTCCATTGGCAGATTAATGTATAAAGAAAATGTGGTACATATACACAATGGAATATTATTCAACCTTTAAAAAGAAGGAAATTTTGCCACTGCAACAACATGGATGAACCTGGAAAACATTATGCTAAGTGAAATAAGCTATCACTCAATGACAAATACTACATGATCTCACTTATATTTGGAATTTTAAAAAGTTGAACTCATAAACCAGAGAACAGATGGGTGGGGTACCAGGGGTAGAAATGGGGTAAATATGGTAATGTTAGTCAAAAAGTATGTGCAGTTATAAAATGAATAAGTTCTGGATACCTAATTTACAGCATGGTGAGTATAGTTAATAATACTATATTGTACACTTGAAATTTACTAAGAGAGTAAATCTTAAATATTCTTATCACAAAGAAGGTGTGATGTGAGGTGATGGATATGTTAATTAGCTTAATTGTGGTACTAATTTCACAATGTATACATATTAAGTTTATATAGTGTACACTTTAGATATATACAATATTATTTGTCAATTATACCTTCAGTAAAGCTGAGAAAAAGAAAAAAATCTGAAACTGTATGCCTATTAAACAACTCCCATTTTTCCTCTTCCCCCAGTCTCTGGTAGCAAGCCTTTTACTTGATTTTTATATGGATTTGATAATGTTAGTTTTCTCATATAAGTGGAATCATATGGTATTAGTCTTTTTGCGACTGGTTTACTTCCCTTAACATGATATTTATCTATGTTGTAGTATGTGATAAGATTTCCTTCATTTTAAAGGCTGAATAATACTCCATTGTGTGTATATACTGAATTTTCTTTATTCTTATGTTGATGGACACAAGTTATTTTATTATTTGGCTATTGTTAATAAAGCTGCAAACATAGGAGTGCAGATGTTTCTTTGAGATTCTTATTTCAATTCTTTGCATATATACCCAGGAGTGGGATTTATGGTAGTTGTATTTTTAATTTTTGGAGGAACCACCATACTGATTTTCATAGCAGTTGCACCATTTTATAATCCCACCAACAGTTCACAACTTATTTCTTATTTAACATACCATCACAAACACTGATTATTTTATGGATTTACATTTTTTTATAGAAGCCATCTTAATGGGTGTGAGGTGATATCTCACCGTGGTTTTGATTTGCATTTTTATGATGATCAGTGATGTTGAGCATCTTTCTATATGCTTGATGGCCTTTTGTATGTATATTTGGAGACATGTCTATTCAGGTTCTTTCTGTATTTTTAATTGGGTGAATTTTTTGGTGTTGAGTTGTATGTGTAGCTTATATTATGGATATTAACCACTTATCAAATATACAATGTCAAATTATTTTCCATTTCCATTGTGTTCACTATGTTTTTTGAAATACAAAAGGTTTTTCTTTGTTTTTGTTCTTAAAATTAATGTAGTCTCATTTGCATATTTTTGCTTTTGATACCAGTGCTTTTCAAAACATATCCAAGAAATCATGGTCAAATCAATGTCATGAACCTTTTCTCTTGTTTTCTTCTAGAAGTTTTGTAGTTTTGGTCCTTACATTTAGATCTTTAATGCATTTTGAGTTAACTTCTTTGCATGGTTTAAGATAAGGGTTCATACATACATAATGAGTGCAATGCGCACCATATGGGGGATGGTCATGCTTGAAGCTCTGACTCGAGGGGGGAGGGGGACAAGGGCAATATACATAACCTTAACATTTGTACCCCCATAATATGCTGAAATTTAAAAAAGATAAGGGTTCAACCTTATTCTTTAAATCTAAACATCCAGCTTTCCCAACACAATTTGTTGAAGAATCTCTCCATTCTTCTTGTGTGGTCCTGGCAGGCTTTTACATCATTTTGTCATGCGTACAAAGGTTATTTTGTAGGAGCTGTATTCTATTCCATTGACCTCTGTCTTATGCACGTACCACATTGTGATGATCACTGTAGCTTTGGAGTATGATTTAAAATAATTTTACTTCTTCATTTCCAAAATTGAGGCATTTTACCTGTTTTATTGCTTCTTTACTCTGACTAGGTTTTCCAATATTACATTAAATAGAAATGGCGACATTGAGCACCTTCCTTTTTAGTTGCTGATCAGGAAATCTGAATCCTTCAATTTTGTTGTTCAAAATTTTCATGGTTATTAAGGGGTCCCTTAAGTCTCCATATGTATTTTGGTATGATTTTTATTCCTATTTACACACACACACACACACACACAAGCTGTTGAAATTATTGTAGAGCTATGTTGAATCTTTATTCTTTTCATTAGTAATAAAATCATACCAATATTAAGTCTTTCTATCCATATACATAGGATGCCTTTCCATTTATTTGAATTTTCTATAATTTCTTTTAGCAATGTTTTACAGTTGTCAATGTACATGTTATTTACCTCTTTGATTAGATTTATTCTTTAGCATATTATTATTTTTGATAATATAACTGGAATTGTTTTCTTTTTTTGGATTCTTTGTTGTTTTTGTTTAGAAACAATTGCTTTTTGCATGTTGAGTTTGCATCCTACAACTTAGATGAATTTGTTTATTAGTTATAAACATTTCTTTCATGTGGACTCTTTATGGTTTACTATAAATAATGTTGCACCATCAGCAAACAGAAAAAAATTTACTTCTTTATTTCCAATTTTGATACATTTTACATGTTTTATGGCTTAATTACTCTGACTGGATTTTCCAATATTACATTGAATAGACATGGTGACATTGAGCACCCTATTTAGTTTCTGATGTTAAAGGAAAAATTTTCAGGATTTCACTTTTGAATATGTTAGTTGTGGGCTTTTCATACAAGTCCTCTATTATGCTGAGACAGTTTTCTTCTCTTCCTAACCTGTGACTGTTTTTATTATAAAACTGTGTGTTTTTTGTTTATTTCAGCATAATATGGGGGTACAAATGTTTAGATTATGTATATTGCCTCAAGCGGGTGAGAGCTTCAAGCATGTCCATCCCCCAAACAGTGCACACCGCACCCATTAGCTGTGAATATATCCATCCTCTCCTCCCCGCTCCCATCTGCCCAACACCCGATGAATGTTATTGCTATATGTGCACTTAAGTGTTGATCAGTTAAAACCAATTTGATGGTGAGTACATATGGTGTTTTGTTTTTCCATTCTGGGATACTTCACTTAGCAGAATGGGTTCCAGCTCTATCCAGGAAAATACAAGAGGTGCCATATCACCATTGGTTCTTATAGCTGAATAGTACTCCATGGTACGCATACACCACATTTTATTATTCCACTCATGTATCGATGGGCACTTGGGTAGATTCCACAACTTTGTAATTGTGAATTGTGCTGTTATAAACATTCGAGCGCAGGTGTCTTTTTTATAGAGTGTCTTTTGTTCTTTCGGGTAGATGCCCAGTAATGGGATTGCTGGATCAAATGGTAGATCTACTTGTATCGCTTTAAGGTATCTCCATATTGCTTTCCACAGAGGTTGGGCCAGTTTGCAGTCCCACCAGCAGTGTATGAGTGTTCCTATCTCTCCTCATCCACGCCAACATTTATTGTTTTGGGACTTTTTGATAAAGGCCATTCTCACTGGAGATAAGTCATATCTCATTGTGAAACAGTATACTCTTAAGTGGCCAATGAGTCAAAGAAGTCATAAGGGAAATTGGAAAATTAAAATGAACAGACACATTAAAATGAACTATAACATACCAAAAGTTACTGGATTCAGTAAAAACAGTGCTAAGAAGGAAGTTAATAGCTGTAAACACATATGTTACAAAGGAAAGAAGATCTAAAATCTATAACCTAGATTTACATCTCAAGGAACTAAGATGAACAAACTAAATCCAAGCAAGTAGAAAAAAAGAAATGATAAAGATTAAAGCAGAGAAAAATAAAGCTAGAAAAAAATTTTAAATTCAATAAAAAGATATTTGAGGGTTTTTTTTATGATCAAAAATTGGCAAACAGCTAGTTTAATTAAGAAAAAAGAAAACACTAAAGTAACTAAAATGAGAAATAAACCAAGACTTTACAGCTGATGCCACAGAAATATAAACATCTTAAAAGACAATCTTAGGAAAAATTGTATGCCAACAAATTGGACCTCCAGCACGTCTCCATCCAGACGTGGCCTCGGTCAACTTCTGGGAGGCCCCTGAGCAAGTCAGAGGGCCGGCGCCCCCAGCCATGGGGAAATTAAACACAAATGGAAATGGATAAATACCTAGAAATGGATAAATGGATAAATACACAAAGGAAATGGATAAATACCTAGAAACACACTAACTCCCAAGATTGAATTATGAAAAAATGGAAAACCTAAAAGACCAATAACAAGTAAGGAGATTGATGCAGTAATTCAAAAACCGTAATAAAAGCCCAGGATCATATTTTTACAATGGAGATTACTAAAGAAGCATGTAAAAAAGAAAAACCACCTATAATTCTCAAATGCTTTCTAAGAATTAAAGAGGAAATACCCCTAAACTCGTTCTCTAAGGCCAGCACCACCTTGATACTACAGTCAGAAAAGATTCAACAATAAAACTACAGACCAACATCCCTAATAAAAACTGATGCAAAAATCCCCCCCCAAAAATACTACTGAATTAGATTCAATAGCGCATTCAAAATATTATGCACCAAAGTGGGATTCACTTTAGGATTAAAGGATGGCTTAACAGACGCAAATAAATCAGTGTAGTGCACCATTTAAACATACTGAAGGAGAAAAATAACATGATCATCTGAATTGTTGCAGAAAATGGATCTCACATGATTTAACACACTTTTAGTGATCTACAGATTCAATGCAATTCCTATTAAAATACTAACATCATTTTTCACAGATACAGAAAAAGTAGTTTTACATTTCATATGGAACCAGAAAAGACCCCATATAGTAAAAGCAATCCTAGACAATAAAAACAAAATAGGTGGCATCAAATTACCAGACTTCAAACTGTACTACAAGATTATAGTAATTAAAATAACTTATCATTGGCACAAGAACAGGGACATTACAAGTGGAACCCATTCTTCAGGTCTTGTGTCACCTCACTTCGAATAATGGGCTCAAGCTTAATCCAGGATAATACAAGAGGTGCTAACTCACTGTCATTTCTTAAAATTGAGTAATATTCCATTGTAAACAAATACCAGATTTTAACAATCCACTCATGCATTGTGACTGTAAACATTGTACTGTAAATGCTTTGTATTTTTCCCCCAATTAAAAAAAGAGAGAAAAAAAGTAAACTAGAAAATAAGTAACTAAAAAAAAGAAAAAAAAAAGAACAGGGACATTGACCAGTGGAACAGAACTGAGAACCCAGATATAAAACCATCCTCATATAGCCATCTAAACTTTGACAAAGCAGACAAAAACATACACTGGGGAAAAGAATCCTTATTCAATAAATGGTTCTGGAAAAATTGGATAGCCACATGTAAAAGACTGAAACAGGATCCACACCTTTCGCCTTTCACAAAAATACCTCACAGTTGATAACAGACTTAAACCTAAGGTGTGAAACTATTAGAATTCTAGAGGAAAACATTGGAAATACTCTTCTAGACATTGGCCTAGGCAAAGAGTTTATGAAGAAGACTCCAAAGGCAATCACAGCAACTATAAAAATAAATAAATAGAGACCTGATCAAATTAAAATTCATCTGCACAGCCAAAGAAACTATCATAAGAGCAAACAGAAAACCTACAGAATGGGAAAATATTTTCACATGCTACACATCTGATAAAGGGCTGATAACTAGAATCTATTTAGAACTCAGGAAAATCAGCAAGAAAAAATCAAACAACCCTATTAAAAAGTGGGCAAAGGACATGAACAGAAACTTTTCAAAAGAAGACAAAATGATGGCCAACAAACATATGAAAAAATGCTAAACATCTCTAATCATCAGGGAAATGCAAATCAAAAGCAAAATAAGACATGACTTATCTCCAGTGAGAATGGCATTTATCAAAAAGTCCCCAAATAATAAATGTTGGCATGGATGTGGAGAGATAGGAACGCTCATACACTGCTGGTGGGACTGCAAACTAGTGCAACCTCTGTGGGAAGCAATATGGAGATACTTTAAAACGATACAATTAGATCTACCATTTGATCCAGCAATCCCATTACTGGGCATCTGCCCGAAAGAACAAAAGACATTCTATAAAAAAGACACCTGCACTCGAATGTTTATAGCAGCACAATTCACAATTACAAAGATGTAGAAACAACCCAAGTGCCTATTGATACATGAGGGGATTAATAAAATGTGGTATATGTATACCATGGAGTACTCTTCAGCTATAAGAAGCAACAGTGATATAGCACTTCTTGTATTTTCCTGGATAGAGCTGGAACCCATTCTGCTAAGTGAAGTATCCCAAGAATGGAAAAATAAGCACCACATGTACTCACCAGGAAATTGGTTTCACTGATCAACACCTAAGTGCATATACAGGAATAACATTTATCGGTGTCGGACAGATGGGAGCGGGAAGGACGGGATGGGTGTATACATACATAATGAGTGTGATGAGCATAGTCTGGGTATGGACATGCTTGAAGCTGTGACTCTTGGGGCAGGGGGCAAGGGCAATATATGTAACCTAAACATTTGTACCCCCATGATATTCTGAAATTAAAAAAATAAAGCCAATTGTTGACCAAAAAAAGAGTATATTGTTTGATTTTAGTGCATTTCTTTGCAGATTTACAAGTTTTCCTTCTCTCATTATATTGGAATTTGAAAATATACTCTTCATAATTTCAATATTTTTTCAACTGTTAAGGCTTGTTTTGTGGCCTAAGAGGCGGTCTATGCTTTTAACATTCCACATGCAATTGACAAGAACACATATTCTGATGTTGTTGGGTGTTCTGTATATATGTAAAGTTCAATTGGTTTATATTGA
This sequence comes from Lepilemur ruficaudatus, assembly GCA_963574885.1. Taxonomy (NCBI): domain Eukaryota; kingdom Metazoa; phylum Chordata; class Mammalia; order Primates; family Lepilemuridae; genus Lepilemur; species Lepilemur ruficaudatus. The sequence continues at coordinate 13,744 of CAUYRT010095133.1, forward strand.
TGTACAATTCCTTTACCTACTTATATATCTTATATACAGATGTTCTCTACATTATTGAAAATGGGGTATTGAAGTCTTCTATATTATTATATAGCCATTTTTCTTTTCAATTATTTCAACATTTGCCTCATATATTTAGGAGCTCTGGTCTTCAGTGTATAAATGCTTATAAATATTATATCTGGTTGGGGAATTAACTATTTGATCTGTAAAATAGTGTCCTTTCTTGTCTCTTGTAACAGTTTTTGACTTAAAGTATATTTTGTCCAATATTAATATAGCTACCTTTGTACCATTTTGGTTACTGTATACATGTAGTATATTTTACAATCCTTTCCATGTGAGTTAATATGCATCCTTAGATCTAAAGTAATTCTCTTGTACACAGCACATAGTTGGTTCTTATTTTTCATCCAGTCACCTAATCTATGTATTTTACATGGGAGTTTATTCCATATTCATTTAAGTTACTACTGAAAGGAAATAACATATTGCTGGTATTTTTCATCTTTTCTAGTAGTTTTTTATGATCTCTTTGTGACTGCCTACCTTGGTGTTTTATTGATTTTTTGTGTGTGACATACTTTGAATCCCTTCTCTTTTTCTTTTCTGTATATCCTATAGATATTTTCTTTGTTGTTACCATTGCAATTACATAAAGCATCTTAAAATCATAACAGTCTATTTAAACTGGACTTAACTTCAAATGAATTTTAAAAAACCCTCTACTTCTTTACATATGCATCTATGTTTCATGTTACTGGTGTCACAAATTGCATCTGTCTGTGGTATACCCGTTATATAGACTGCTAGGTTTTCTATCTTTTAAATTCTATACAAAAATTAAATGTGCATTTGGGAACCACAAAAATTAAATGTGCATTTGGGAACCACAATTATGACCATTTTTCCATGTAATTACATTTATCAGAGAACTTTGTAAATTTTGCATTGCTTTCTACTGTCATTGCTATTCAACTGGAAAAACTTTTTAGCATTTCTCATACATTAGGTCTATTGGCAATGAGATCCCATAGCTTGTGCTTATCTAGAAAATTCTTAATTTATTCATCATTTTAATGACTCTTTTGCAAAATGCAAAATTATTGTTTGACAGTTTCTTTTAGTGCTTTGGCATATCAACTCAATCCCTTCCTACAAAATTTCTGCTAAGAAATCCATTGGTAACTTTATAGGCACTCCCTTATATGGAACCAGTCACTTTTTTCTTGTTACTTTCAATATTCTCCATTTGTCTTTGACTTTTGATACTTTGATTAGAAGGTCTCACAATGAAAGCCTCTTTGAGTTTTCCTGTTTGGGTCTCATTGAGCTTCTTGAATATTTGTGCATTTTGTTTCTCAGATTTCCAAAGATTCTTTGCCATTATATATTTTTAAAATGTTTTATTGTATATATTTAAAATATACAGCATGATGGTTTGATATGCATATGTATAGCAAAATTGTTACTATAGCCATACACATTACCACATCCATCATTTCAAATAGTTGTTTATTTTTTGTGTTTGGTAAAAGCACCTGTAATCTACTCTGTAAGCAAAAATCCAGAATGTAATACAAACTTTGTACATAAGATCTCTAGATTTATGTTCATCATACATATTTGCTACTTTGTGTCCTCTGACTTACATCTCCCCATTTCCTTCCACACACACCCTACACTCATCATAACCACTGTCTTTTTCCTGTATATTTTAACTTTTTACTCTTTGTATTGCTTTCCTTTTATTTCACATACAAATGAGATCATGAAATATTTTTCTTTCTGAGTCTGGTTTATTGACTAACCACAACATATTCCAGGTTTATCCATGTCATGGAAAATGTGAGAATCTCCTTTCCATTTAAGGGAAAATATTATTCCATGGGTTGTGTGTATCTCTGTGTCTATGTGTGTGTTTGTGTCTCTGTGTGTATACCAGTTTCTGTATCCATTCATTCATTGAATGGCACTTCATTTATTTTCATTTCTTGGCTATTGTGAATAATACTGCAATGAACTTAAGAGTGAAGATATCTTTATGAGAACTTAATGTAATTTCCTTTTGGTATGTGTGCAGAAAATTGATTAATGAGTCATATGGTAGTTCTGTTTATAATTTCTTGAAGAATTGTCATACTGTTGTTTACAATGGCAACACCAGTCCACATTCTAACCGATAGTGTATAAGTGTTTTGTTTTCTTCATACCTTAGTCAACACTTGCTAGTTCTTACGTTTTTGATAATAGCTATCCTAACTGGTGAGAGGTAATATTAGATTGTGGTTTTTTTTAAGCATGAGATGGCTTTTCATTTATTAACATTTTCATTTTTTAACATTTTTGCATAGTTTTGAGAATATAAGTTTTGCATTTCTTTTCTTTTTTTTTCTTCCGAAAATTTTATTGGGGGAAAACTACAAAACATTTATAGTACAATGTTTATAGTCACAATTTGTAGTGAGCTGATTTCCCAAAATATATTACCACTCAAGTTGACTTATCTTGTTACATTCAAAAACCTACTCTGTAAAAGTAGTCCAGAGAGTACATATATAGTGCTCCAACTGTATCTACATGCAACCAACACTCCACTTTAAGTGTAAAATTAAATGATTTTCAGTGAATTTACCGAGGTGTACAGTTAATCACATGAATCAGTCTCTGAGGAATTCCTTTCCCCTATTGAGACCCCTAATTCTGCTCCCCAACTACTTTTCAAGCATATCCCACCCCTCCACAGTATGCATTCTTTTGTAACTGGCTTATTTCATTTAGCATGTCTTCAATGTTCATCCATGTTGTAGTATATGACAAAATTTTCCTCGTTTTTAAGCCTGAATAATATAGCATTGTGCGTATATATCACAATTTGTTTATCCATTCATTTTCACCTTTTGATTGTGGTGAATAATGCTGCTATGAACATGGATTTACAAATACCTGTTCCAGTCCCTGACTTCAATTCTTGTAGTTATATACCCAGAGGCAGAATGGCTGGTACATGAACTTTCAGTACCTACATGCGTACTATTACAGATTCTCACCCAGGGTTAGGAGGATGTTTACTGGTCCCTGATCTCACGCTAAAGCTTCCTTGCTATGAGGACTACTTTTAACTGAAAATCTTAGCACACTTCAAACCCAGAATCTTTTAATAAGGAATTTTACCTAAAACTGGTTATCCGTTAAAAAAAAGTGAACAATAAAATTATTTTTACAACTATAAAAAAAAAGATGGGGCTTGCCTACATATTACAGAAAATCATAATAATAGTTGCTTAACAAATATAAGGATTTCGTACGTATGCAACTCAGGGATGCTATAGTCACTTCATGAAGTCATCAGAGATCCAGTCTCCTTCTGTTTTTCTGTTCTACCATCCATAGTTCTTGTTTCTATCCCCAAGTCATTTCATGGTTTAAAAGTGGATGCAGCAGCTCCAACTATCCTGTTCCATTTTCAGGCTGCAGGAGAAAAGAGAAGGTAAAGGGCATACCTTCCAACTGAGTCAGCTGCCTTTAAAGACATTTTACCTAGAAATTGTACCAAGTGACTTCCTTTTATGTTTGATTGGCTACCAATATTTGGGAAATTGAGTTGTTTCATATGTTAGCTGGGCACAATGCTAACAATGCCAACAAAATCAGTGCTGTGTTACTAAGGAAGAAAAGAAGAGAGTAGGCAACTAGTAGTCTCTATTGCAGGAGGGCACCTATTAGTTTGCTTCTTGAGATCCTTATCAGCTCTTTTGTTTTAAGATTAAGAAATATTATGAGCTAAAACTTTTAAGCATTTATTATGTGCCAGGCACTGTTCTAAATTCTTTGAAGGGTTTTAATTTAATACTCATAATAATCTTATAAAAGTGTATTGCTTTCCTTTGAAGAAGGAGTATTCAACATATGAGTGTTAAAAATGATAGTGATGATGATAATGATAATTTAAAATGTCTCACATTTATTAAATGCTTATGATGTGGTTGTTACTGTACTAAGGGCTTTTAATTCCACGCATATCACAGAAATGTGTATATACACACATATGTACACACACATGCATGCCAGTACTCACCAAAACTATGTGAGGTGGAAGTTTTATTCTCATTCTATATGTGAGAAAAATGATCCTTAGACCATGTGAATAACTTACCCAAAAGTACACACCTAGTTAGTGGCAGAGCCAAGACTATCATTAAGCCTATCTGATGGCAAAGCTCTTTATTTTAACTATTAAGCTATACTTTAGGCCCTTACACAACCCATGGGAATACAGAGTTTAAAAGTGATAGTCCTAGACCTTGTCCTTGAGAAGCTCAAAATACAGCCAATTGACAGTTATATCATGGATATTGTATAAAAAATTGCACTCTCATTTCACAATACTATATTTTAGGTGTATCAGATTGTAATGAGAACACAGAATGTAACTGGAATGTTCGAGGGAAATGGATTTATGGCTTCGGTCCTTGGACCAAACTTAGTAGCAGAACCACTCAGGTAAAAAGCACCTTGTAAATATGAGGCACTAATACTATTAACATTCAAAATTTAGTCAACCTGATATTCTATCAGTGAGTGAAAAGGTAAAATGGTAGTTAAATTAAAAGCGTAGAATGCTGGGAAGAAGGCTTCTGAGACACGTGAGGATACAGATACGGTTTAAAGACTTCTGAACCTAGACTGTGCTTTCTAAAGCAGAGTTTGGTTCTATAATCAAGGGATCTCAATGTTTGTAAAAGTTTCCTTATAATAGAAGTACTTACATTTTTAATGTAAGTTCTTCCAAAATGGTAATGTAAACTATGACAAGACATGGCAAGGTAGCAAGAAGTTGGATGTTTTCTCACTTATGGCAATTCTAAACCTTTGTGGAGCTGTCAGCAGCAGCTGGATGACTCCTTAGGAAACCAAGGGGCCATGGAAGGGCAGAGAAGGGTATGTTGCATCTTTTGCTCTTACCCTGTATGGTCTCTGTACTTAAGCTAAGTTTCTGTGTCCTTCAATAATTAAATCAGTAACCTAATCTGATTTTTTAGAGATAAATGTGTGGTCATTTCCTGCAAATCTGTAACCAACCTGAAATGCTGCAGAGGAATTGAGTAGGGACAAGGAGGGACCTGAAAAAAAAATCATAAAGGAGGTTACACTTGAGCTGGATCAGAAGAATAAACAAAAATTCATTAGGTGAAGGTAGGAAGGGTATTCAAAACAAAGGAAATAGCCTGACCAAAGGGAATGAAGCACAAAATAGTATGGCATATTGAGGGTAATAATAAGAATGATAATGCTGTCTTCCATTTTTTGAGCTTTTTCTATGTGTGTGACACTGTTGGTAGGTAATTTTCAGTAATTTTCTCATTTGATCTTTCCTATAACCCTGCAAGGTAGATATTATTACCCCATTTTTCAAACTAAAAACCTGAGGCACAGCGAGATTAAGTAACTTGTCAAAGTTCTTATTGCTAGTAACTGCACTGTCAAGGTCTTTTTGATCCCAAAGGCTGTGATTATACAGTTAAGTTTGGCCACACTGCAGAGTGGTAGGTTAAGAATACCTAAAAATTATGTAGCTCCAAGAAAAGAGACTACTAGAATTATGATATGACTTATAAGATCAAATTTGTCATTGTCTCAGCAAGCCAAATAATAAGTAAAATCAATCCTTCAGTTCCTGGAGATTCAATAGGACTTGGATCTAGCAAGACTTCTTCTTGATTTATTAGCAGCATTTCTTGGGTCTTTTCCATTCACAATACAGATAGTTTGGTGAGAATGTGACAGCTGGGTAAAGAGAATAAGGGAACTGAAGGGTACAGTAATGTGCCTTTTATCAGCTTCCAAATCTCTGTCCTATTGGCAGCCAAGTATTAACAGAGACAGGAGAAGGAATTCTGAAAGATCAAACAGAAACTGTGGAATCCACACACATTTCCTGTATTATACCTGTGAGTGGTTAGTTAATATGCTATAACATGTGGGAAAGGCAAATGTGGTAGCCCTAGAAGCTTGAGGGCAACTGCTTAGATATCAGAAGTGAAAACATTTTGTCATTTGGTGTGGTTTAGGGTGCTTTGGTAATGGGCAACATTAGTGTGAATATGTTACTTCAAAGATGTCATTTTGGTGCTGGAGATCTGGTTAGTATCATGGGAAATGTTGAGTTGTCCAAATTATAATATATATATGTTGTAATATATATATTATAATATATATCTAGGTAACATTGTAATTACCTAGAAGGAGTTGGCTTAATGCTTTAACTCCGATACAGAAAATAACTTACTCACGTAATTTTGAAAAAAAAATTAGATGATTTGGTCACATATAATTAAAATTATTTAAATTATTCTTAGTATGGATGCTTTCTATTACTAAATTTAGGGACGAGGGAAGTAATATTTGATGAGGACCCATTATTTACCAGGCACTTGATTAGGTGATTTATATTCCATATTTTGTTTAATCCTTGCACTGTGGTACGTAATTATAATTTTTCTCATATATAAGTGTGAAAATGGAGCCTGAGTAAATTTGTGTTTTTCCCAAGGTCACAAGTATTAGAATTCAAACCTAGGTCTGTCAAACTCCACTGCCTATCATTAACAACTAATTGTATACCTTTTAACATGTCTATTATTTTCTGTTAATTTTTAAACTGTACCTGTAGCTACATTATAAAATGATTGAAGACAAAGACTAAATCTCATTGATTTATCAAATATTTTCTGAGTGTCCATCATGTTATAGGTACTATGAGTAGGGCACTGTTGGGCTGGGCGTTGAAGTCAAGATACAGTTTATACCTGTAGATAGAAAGTAGGGTAATAGGACATTTTAGGCAATTTATGTTGTTAGAAGAACATAAACTTTGGAGTCACACATGCCTGAATTTTGTCTCATGGAGTTTACATTTCAGCAGAGAGGGAAGACAATGTACACGTAAACAAGTAAAACATGGATGGTGGTAAAAAGTGCTATGAAGAAAAAGTCCTAGATGAGGATTAGGGAGTATAGTGATGGAGGTTAAAATTTTTAAATAGTGCATTCAAGGAAGATCTCACTGAAAAGATGAACCATTCGCAGGGCTATATGGAGGAAGAGAATATGAAGTAGAAGACAGTGCAAAGGCCTTGAGTAATAGCATGACTGACATACATATTTTAGGAAAGCAAGGACACCAGTATGGCTAAAAACAAAGTGAATGAGGGAAAAGTCAATGAGAGATGAGGTCAGAGAGGTAATGGGGTCAAGATCATGTTGGGTGTTCTGGGCCATTGTAAGTGTTTATAATGGATAAGGTAGAAAATAAATTGGAAGGTTATGAATACAGGAATGATCTACTATGCTATCTGATTAACATAAATTAGCATCTATATAAAAAATGGACAATAAGGGAGGAAATGGAAACAGAAAAACCAGTTAGGAGGAAATTAAAATAATCCTGAAGAGATTATGGTGGTTTGGACCAAGGTATTAGCAGTGGAGATGATGAGCATCGTCAGATTCTGGGACGATTGGAAGTGTAATCAATAGATTTACTGATTGAATTTGGGTAAAAGAGAAAACAGCCAAATATGATTCGAAGATTTTTATCTGAACCTTTGGTAGCATGAAATTGCTATTAATGAGATAGGAAAGACTACAAGAAGCAGGTTCAAGAGGAAAGGTAAGAAGACTAGTTTTTGAATATATTGTTACTTGTTAGACATTCAGTATGAGATATTTGTTAGTCATACAAGTAATGATGTTGAATAATATCTTTATATAAAAAATAATTAAAAAAAGATGTTGAATAGGCAGTTGGATAAATGAGTCTGGAGTGCAAAGGAAGGTCTGAGCTGAGTTATAAATTTGTAAGCCATCAGTATACACAGATAGTATTCAAAGCCATGTGACTGACTGAGAATACCAAGGGAATGAGTGTATTTTCAGAAGAGAAAATATTCAAGGATTGAGCCCTGGGGAGAAGATACTTAGAGATCAAGGAGATGAAGAGAATCCTATAAAAAATTTTTGAGAAGGAGCAGCCAATAAAGCCAAAAGAAAACCAGAACAGTATAGTATATTCAAACCAAGTGCACAAAATATTTTTAGAGTGATCTGCTGTGCTAAATAATACTATTAGACCAAATAAATTGAAGAATGGGAATTGATTATAAGTTTAGGAATGTGGAGGATATTGGGGATCTTGACAAAAGCAGTTTCAGTAGAATGTTGAGGTCAAAAACCTGACTTGATTAAATTTAGGAGAATTGATGTGAACATTACATGATATAATGAATATGAAGTATGTGGCTCAATGCTTAGCACATAGTACTATTAATATATATATATATATATACATATCCCTCCTCCTTTTCCACCTCTAGAAAGAGCAAAATCAAAGACAGTTAAATAGGATATCAAAGGATATGTTAAGAAATAATTAAAGATTTAATTTTGGAGATAGAATAGACTATGTAAATGATGAGATGGGGACTAGGCTGTAGCCAATACATTGAGTACTCAGCTAAAAGGGTGAGGACTTTTCTTTTCTAGGTGAGGGAGAATCATTGAAGATTTGAGATCAGGAAAGTGTCATGATAAAAACTGTTGTATTTCTTTGTATCTTCCATAGTGCTTTGCACATAGGCAGTATTAAAATGGATTTGTTGATTTAAATGATTTCAATCTAAATAATTTACAAAAATATTCTGATTAACCCAGGGAGAACCCAAATGATCTAAGTGCCCTTTCCTTCTGAATTGTGCTGATATTCAGTGTTCATTCTTCTACGCCTGACTCTTTTATCCATTTTTTCTCAGTATATTTGCTTTGGTGTCTTATAAAATTCAACATAAATCTCTGTATGAGAAGATTATTTGGCATATTTCTTTAACATCAGACCATAACTACAAACTGTCAGGGCATATCTGGCAGCTGTCTTATCTCTTCATGTCTGTATATAATCCTTTGAAATCAGATACTGTACCATCCGATAATTTGGCACACCTTATGTGGTTTATAAATTGAGACCATCTCTCCAACCTTTTGGAAAATTTGGACCTGTGAATTTAAAAGGTTTTGCCCAGGGCTTTTCTAAATCTATTTTTTCCCTTGCATATTTGTTTGTCCTGAAGTAGTTTCTCTATTCCAGCTGGGTTTTCTGTCTCAGCAAATAGATGAATTTCATGACCATATCCTCAGTCTGTCAGGAGATTTATATTGCCTCCTTTGCCCTCTCCTTTGAAAGAGAGAAATAGAGCCAGACTTCTTTGTAGGTCATTATCAGAGTAAGATTTTTAAGGAAAGCAGTGTAATGTAGTGGAAAGAGCAAGAGATTAGGGAGTATGAGATTTGAACTCTAACCCCAGCTGTGCCACTGTGCTACTGATATGTTGGGTGGCTTTTCCCAAAGTACTTAATTTCTTCTAGGTGTCAGGTTTCTTATATAAAAAGCAAAGGCATGTTATTAAATAATGTACTTCACTCATTTATTCTACAAATATTTTCTGAGTGCCTGTTTTGTTCCAGGCCCTATTAGAAGTGCTAAGATGAATAAGATATATTTTTTACCCTTAAGGCACTTACATGCTAGAGGTGAAGACAGAAGAAAACATTACACAAATCATTTATATAAAAGAGGTATGCAACAATGGGCATATAATGTAGCAGCACAGGTGAATGGTGACAAATGAACTGAGTGATCAGGAAATACTTCCAAGAGGAAATAACTAAGCTTAAGTTGAATCTTTAAAAATGAGTTGGACTGGAACTTTTTAAATATACTGTTGGTAGGAGTGTAAATTGGTACAACTACTTTTGGAAAAATACTGTAAAAGTACTAATAGATGGGACAGACATACGTCTTTTGCTCTTGTGTATAATGCTAGCATTTAAGTCCCAGAAATGTGAACATTCTCTCTCTCTCTCTCTCTCTCTCTCTCTATATATATATATATATATATATATACACACATATATATATATACACACACACATATTATATATATATTTATATTGGTACCATTTTTCACTGTCAAACTTTGGAAATTATTTGCATGGCTGTACATTATAGAATTGACAATTTGTGTTATAGTCATACCTTAGAAGACCAGACAGCATTGAGAATGAGTGAACTATAACTACATGTAACAAAATGGAAGAATCCCACAAAAAATGATGTTGAGAGAAAGGGGCCAGGCAAAAAGAGTATTATTAATACTGTATGATCCCATTCATATAAAGTTAAAAGCATAAAAAAACTAATCTATAGTATTAAAAGTCAAAATAGTGGTTATCCTTGCCAGGTGGATTCTGCCTGGAAAGAGGCTTCCAGAGTGTTGGTTATGTTTTGTTTCTTGATATGAGGGCTGCATATGCAGGTCTGCTGGGTCTGTAAAGAAAAATACCAAGATATGCATTTGTGATTGTGAACTGTTCTGTATATATGATATAGTTTATTACAAATCTTACCAAAATGAGTGGGGGTTAGTCAAGATCATAGCTAAGACAAGTATTCTAAATAGAAAAAAAAGAATGTGAGCAAAGGGAGCAAGCCTTAAAAAACATAGTAATGTTTTCCATTTTCTCACATGCTGTGATTCTAATACTCATTTTCATTCATAAAAAAAATTATTGATGCCTACTATGTGATTTGATTTTCTTTAAGTGGTAAATATTTTGAAATAGAAGTAAATTTCAGTTCTTTTTCTATCCAGTTAAGTACTTCACTTATAGGAACAAAAGAACAATAACAATTTTGCTTAACTATGAGCTTCCTGCAGTGACTATGTTTTTAATATCTTTATCTCACCATTACCTTGCATTGAGCCTTTCAAACAAGCATACACTAACTGTTGAATTTATGGACTAGATCACCATCTGCAATACACAAATACAAGAAATACAAAGACAAACTGATACCTCCCATTTTGTTTTTATTGCCTAGAATTGCTTTTGCTATATGGGGTATTCTCTGGTTCCATACGAAGAGTAAAATTATTTTTTCTATATCTGAGAAAAATGATGTTGGTATTTTAATAGGGATTGCATTGAATCTTTAGATCACTTGGGGTAGTATAGACATTTTAACAATGTTAATTCTGCTGAACCACGAGCATGGTATGGTTTTCTACCTGTTTACGTCCTCTGCTATTTCCTTCCTCAGTGTTTCATAGTTCCCCCTGTAGAGGTCTTTTACCTCCTTAATTAAATATATTCCTAGGTATGCTATTTTCTTTTTTGCTATTGTGAAGGGTATTGAGTGGGAGGTATCGATTTACTAGACTTCAAACTATACCACAAGGCTACAGTAATTAGATCAGCTAGGTAATTGCACAAGAACAGGGACATTGACCAGTGGAACAGAGCTGAGAACCCAGATTTAAAACCATCCTCATATAGCCATCTAGTCTTTGACAAAGCAGACAAAAACATACACTGGGGAAAACAATCCTTTATCAATAAATAGTGTGTGGAAAACTGGATAGCCACATGTAGAAGACTGAAACAGGATCCACACCTTTCACCTCTCACAAAAATCAACTCACGCTGGGTAACAGACTTAAACATAAGATGTAAAACTATTAGAATTCTAGAGGAAAATGTTGGAAATACTCTTCTAGACATTGGCCTAGGCAAAGAATTTATGAAGAAGACCCCAAAGGCAATCACAGTAACAAGAAAAATAAATAAATGGGACCTGATCAAATTAAAAAGCTTCTGCACAGCCAAGGAAACCATCACGAGAACAAACAGACAACCTACAGAATGGGAGAAAATTTTCTGTTGCTACACATCTGATACAGGGCTGATAACTAGAATCTATTTAGAACTCAGGAAAATCAGCAAGAAAAAATCAAACAACCCTATCAAAAAGTGGGCAAAGGACATGAACAGAAACTGTTCAAAAGAAGACAGAATAATGACCAACAAATATATGAAAAAATGCTTAACATCTCTAATCATCAGGGAATGTAAATCAAAACCACAATGAGATATCACTTATCTCCAGTGAGAATGGCCTTTATTAAAAAGTCCCAAAACAATAAATGTTGGTGTGGATGCAGAGAGATAGGAACACTCATACACTGCTGGTGGGACTGCAAATTAGTGCAACCTCTGTGGAAAGCAATATGGAGATACCTCAAAGAGATACAAATAGATCTACCATTTGATCCAGCAATCCCATTACTGGGCATCTACCCAAAAGAACAAAAGACATTCTATAAAAAAGACATCTGCACTCGAACGTTTATAGCAGCACAATTCACAATTGCAAAGATGTGGAAACAAACCAAGAGCCAATCAATCCATGAGAGGATTACTAAAATGTGGTGTATGTATACCATGGAGTACTATTCAGCTATAAGAAACAATGGTGATCTAGCACCTCTTGTATTTTCCTGGATAGAGCTGGAATCCATTCTACTAAGTGAAGTATCCCAAGAATGGAAAAATAAGCACCACATGTACTCACCAGCAAATTGGTATTAACTGATCAGCACCTAAGTGGACATATAGGAATAACATTTATTGGGC
>CAUYRT010095134.1:0-27777 GCA_963574885.1 Lepilemur ruficaudatus
AAAAAAAAAAAAAGTTGTGGTGCTAATTGTACTTTATAAGCAATGTCTAAGAGATATATGCTTCTGTTAAGGATATCAATCTCATCTATATTTAGTCCAAATATGATTCCAAGTTCGCCTTTTAAAGTTTGTTTTTTTAAGTTTAAAAATAGGCTGGGCATGCCTATAATCCTAGCAGTTTGGGAGGCAAGGTAGTAGGATTGCTTGAGGCCAGGAGTTTGAGATCAGTCTGAGCAAGAGAGAGAGCCCGTTTCTACAAAAAATTAGAAAAATTAGCTGGGTGTGATGGCACGTGCCTGTAGTCCCAGCTGCTTGGGAGGCTGAGGCAGGAGGATCACTCGAGCCCAGGAGTTTGCCTGAGTGACAGAGCAAAATACCCTGCCTCAAAGAATAAAAAAAAAAAAGGGAGTTAAAGTTATTAAATTTTTTTTTTTTTTGGTCATTAGTTTCTTTTTCCCCCCAGCTTTGGACCTTTCCTAAAACAGTTAATTTTCCCTAATGCTATTTATTACAAAATCTAATCCTTCTTGATTTCTTTGGGATGCTTATATATGTTCCAAATTGTTTCTGGGTTATCATGTCTCAACAACCTGTGTCTAATGCCAGCACTATACTGTTTTTTTTTAATACTGTAGGTTTTATATTTTACTATCTAGAGAGGTAAATCAATCCTTATCTTCTTCAAAATGTGTTTTTCCTAAAAAACTATTCCCTACATCAATCCATTGCTAAAGTTGCTAAAGCAAGGCTCTATCCAATATTCTGTGATATCACTGGAAATACAAGCCCAGCTAACACCACTAGGGACTAGATAAGCAGCTTTTCAACCTTGTTAGCCAAAGAACCTCTTTCATGGAAGTGTAAACAAACATGATAAAAGCTTAACTGCTATGATTGTCACTGGGATGGGAAACTGAGGACAAGGAATGCACAGTTTGCAAACCAATGGAACAGGCAATGCTCTGCAAAGTCAAAAATTGATAATTACAAATGAGAATGTAACAGGCTGAGATCCACTATGTGAACACCCCTGGGGACATAAAATTTGCTTTAGCAACAAATATGTGAGTAACTTCATTATACATAATGTTCACCAAACACACTCATCTCTCTTGATCAGAAATGCTTCATGCTGACCCACTTCATTTTGGTGAAGAAAAAAAGAATAGGTTTTAGAGTTAAGAGATTTACTTTAAGTCATTAACAAGGCCAAATACTACTACCCAGAATTTTCCTAAGAAAAAAGAATTTAATTCTATTTGTTTTTCTCTCTGCCATCTGACTCCTACCAAATTTCTAAAACAATCTGTCACCTTATGCTTTGTTTCAAGCTCACATGTTTCTCGTACATACAGTCTAAACTTTTTTCGGGGGGTACATTTTGACCAACTAGTATCTGGTTATTTTGACCAAATACCATTTCCTATTCAAAGACGTATTGTAAAATCCAGCTTACAACCAACTAGGCACCTTCCTCCCCCCAATACTGCCAGTCCTTTTGTAAATCTTCAAGACGAAACTTGACCATTTCCTTCTTTTTGCCTTCAAGCAGGATCATATCCACATGTTTGGATCCATTCAAACTGTCTAATTAAATGCCAGAAAAGGAAACAGCAGGGGTGTTTCCCTTGATCTGAGAAGGGACTTTCTTGATTTGCCACACTTACTCTATTAGGTAAGAGCCATCTAAACCTGTAAAAGGGCTAACTTAGTAAAAAATGCAGAATCCAAGTAGGGTTTCTCACCTAGAGTTGGGGAAAAACTCAAAATGCTATCATTTCTTTTTTTTGTTGTAGCACAACTTATATATTTCAAATGGACAAAAAATTAGTATTATTTATAGTATCTTAAGATAAACTGCCCTTGAATGGACGCTTCCTTTCCATTACTTTGAGGTCTACAAGAAATATCTAGAAAATTTACTATTTTGGAAAGTGAAGATTGCTTAAATCAAAGGGAGGAAAGAAGAAGGACTTGTGGTTTTTCTTTTTGATAAACTGCTATAACACTGTTTTTCAGGAAGCTGAAGGACTTTCATATTTTTTCTTTTTTGGAGGGAGACAGTCTTGCTCTGTCACCTGGGTTAGAGTGCCGTGGCATCATTATAACTCACTGCAACCTCAGACTCTTGGGCTCAAGTGATCCTCCTGCCTCAGCCTCCTGAGTAGCTGGGACTAGAGGCGTGAACGACAATGCCCAGCTAATTTTTCTGGTTTTTGTAGAGATTGGGGTCTCGCTCTTACTCAGGCTGATCTCAAACTCCTGAGCTCAGGCTCCTGAACTCAAGCAATTCTCCCGCCTCAGTCTCTCAGAGTGCTAGGATTACAGGCATGAGCCACCACGCCCAGCCAGTTTCATATTTTCTTTAGACATCATTAGGTGCTGAAGCCCTCGCAGGACAACTTTAATGATACATGAATGCTGCCATTTTGCTAGCACTGATATGGTTCTTGGGTCCACAACTCCATTAGAACTATTAACTTCATTTGTATTAACTTTTGTTACAAATCATAGAAAGAGAGAGCTTCTGGGTATTTAGGTCCACATTCTATTTTAAGGCTATATATTTGGTTTTCATGAATTATCCAAGCCTGCGGTGGCTGCCATCTTGCATTGCTGTCACTCGAAGGCCAGTACAGAATACTATCATTTCTTTTTTTTTTTTTTTGAGACAGAGTCTCGCTCTCTTGCCCAGGCTAGAGTGAGTGCTGTGGCGTCAGCCTAGCTCACAGCAACCTCAAACTCCTGGGCTCAAGTGATCCTTCTGCCTCAGCCTCCTGAGTAGCTGGGACTACAGGCATGTGCCAGCATGCCCAGCTAATTTTTTTATATATTTTTAGTTGGCCAATTAATTTCTTTCTATTTTTATTAGAGATGGGGTCTCGCTCTTGCTCAGGCTGGTTTCGAACTCCTAACCTTGAGTGATCCACCCACCTTGGCCTCCCAGAGTGCTAGGATTATAGGCGTGCGCCACCGCGCCCGGCCCAGAATACTATCATTTCAAACTGAAGTGAATCAGCACAAAAGCAGATATAGCTAATGACCCTAAGACCTAATCTGTTAATATGCCACTCATGACTAGCACTCTGGGAGGCCTAGGTGAGAGGATCGTTTGCGGTCAGGAGTTCAAGACCAGCCTGAGCAAAAGCAAGACCCAATCTCTACTAAAAATAGAAAAAATTAGCCGGGGGTGGTGGCACATGTTTGTAGTCCCAGCTACTCAGAAGGCTGAGGCTGGAGTATTGCTTGAGCCCAAGAGTTTGAGGTTGCTGTGAGCTAGGCTGATGCCACGACACTCTAAACTGGGCAACAGAGTGAGACTCTGTCTCAAAAAAAAAGCCTCTCATGAGAAAAAGTACAGTATCTCACTTATCATCAAGGGACTTAGAGATTCTTTTCAAAACTAGTCTACAATACATCAAGATGCAATTATCATAAAAACCAACTGTGATCTAATTGTTTTAATCTAATCAACGTGGTTAATAAGGTAGGTGCAGCTATTTAAGTAATTACAGCTATATGTAAGGTGATGTTCTAAGAGAAGGGTGACAGGTGATATGAAGTACAGAAAAATAAGACCTGTTTATTCAGCATTATTCAGGGGAGGGGACACTTATTAGCCAATACGAATATTCTGGTCCATCTGCCATAAACTGAAAAGGATGCTTAATGGCAAATATCTCTTAAGATTATCCAATTTAAAGGTGGATATCACTGTCCTCCTTACAATAGTTATCCTACCTGTGGCTCTGTGTGTTATCAGGCTTATCTTATCATATCCTTAAAAACAGATGCTAAATGTTGTAGAGCTTAGAATAAGAGACCTGAGTTTTGGTCCTAGCTCTGCCATTTACTAGCTACTTGAAAATGAGTATGTTATATAACCCCCTCTAAAGCTTGGTTTCCTCTTACATAAGATGCCCATCCACAGATTTTCCTATCCCTCTACTAGTTAAAAAGAGATCAAAGTCATTACGTAGTCAGCATAGGAAATAGTTACTTACCTCTCTATCTACTGTTCGAAACATTTGGTTGATCACACTTTCCAAGAAAAAGGTCATGGCTTCCCACTGTGCAAATGAAGGGGAGAAGATGGAGCAGAGGCTTCCTTCTCCAGTTCCAGTGGCAGGAGAACATGCTTTTAAAATACACAAACGCTTATCAGCACTGAAGGATCACAGAAGACACAATGGGGCCTTACAGACTACCTGGTAATTTCACAGTTGAAGGAACAGGGTAGTCTAACCCCTCTTACCTTGAGAAAACAAAAGAACATGAGTACTGAAAGCAGAGAGATAGGTTGGGGTTCCTACCCTACCCCTACCTCTTAACAATGACCTATCTGAACTCACTTCTTTGAGCTCTGTTATAAAAACTTTTTTTTTTTTTTTTTTTTTTTTTGAGACAGAGTCTCGCTCTGTCACCTGGGCTATAGAGTACTGTGGGCATCAGCCTAATTCACAGCACCTCAAACTCCTAGGCACAAGCGATCCTCCTGCCTCAGCCTCCTGAGTAGCTAGGACTATGGGCATGTGTCACACACAATGCCTGGCTAATTTTTCTCTATTTTTAGTAGAGATGGGGTCTCACTCTTGCTCAGGCTGGTCTCAAACTCCTGAACTCAACCAATCCTCCAGCCTCGGCCTCAGCCTCGCAGAGTGCTAGAATCACAGGTGTGAGCCACCACACCCAGCCCATAAAAACTATTTAGAATACTGAATGAGAATATGCATGTAAGCATCAAAAACAGTGGCTGGCCCATTAGAGACACTTGATAAATATTAGTTTCTTCCCTCCTCCCACTTTGTAATCTGTCAATGAGAATCTAAATAATTAAGATATTTAAGACCATAAAGAATCTTTCCAATAAAGAATTATCAAGGCCGGGTGCGGTGGCTCACGCCTGTAATCCTAGCACTCTGGGAGGCCGAGGTGAGCAGATCGCTCAAGGTCAGGAGTTCGAAAACAGCCTGTGCAAGAGTGAGACCCGTCTCTACTAAAAATAGAAAGAAATTAGCTGGACAACTAAAAATATGTAGAAAAAATTAGCTGGGCATGGTGGCGCATGCGTGTAATCCCAGCTACTCAGGAGGCTGAGGCAGAAGGATTACCTGAGCCCAGGAGTTTGAGGTTCCTGTGAGCTAGGCTGATGCCACGGCGCTCTAGCCCAGGCAACAGAGTGAGACTCTGTCTCCAAAAAAAAAGAAAAAAAATCAGATACAAAAGACTGTTTTACATCCAATACTCTCATGACAATCATAAGAGCTACATTCAGAGAACTTTGCCATCTTCCAACTTCACAAATATCACCAAAGCACATTACTCAACGAGCAAGGCACAAGCAAAAAGATTTACGAATTGCTTTTCTTGCTTACATATAGCACTCCTTACTAACTTCATCTTGCTACCACATATTTGGGCCTCTTCAAACTTTCAACTTACCAGATGCCAGAGACATTCAGAGTTGATTAGCAATACTCACAACTGAATGTTAAATCCCATGAATGTGGAAATCAACCATTAGTATGGAGCTTTTCTAAAGCAGCGACTTGCACTAGTTAATTCATCCTTTCTTGCTTTATTAATCCTGTCACACACAGCATGACAGACAGACAGAAAATTAACTGGATGATGCATCTGGGTAGGAGGGTTTATTTTGATTCTATATACAGCAGAATTTCCCAAAGGCTTTGAGGTGGCTGAAC
Organism: Lepilemur ruficaudatus; assembly: GCA_963574885.1. Lineage (NCBI taxonomy): Eukaryota > Metazoa > Chordata > Mammalia > Primates > Lepilemuridae > Lepilemur > Lepilemur ruficaudatus. The sequence goes on from CAUYRT010095134.1 coordinate 5,706, forward strand.
GATATGGGAAGTCCCTGTAGTGTTCCTATTAAGCCTAAAACATATTGCTACACAATTAACTTCGTTGAAAGGTTTTTAAAAGTTAGGTCTAAACATGCAGTTTGCTAAGATGGTGCCTGAAGCGAAGCAATAAAATAAACAATTCATTGATTTTGTTAGAAAAGAAAAATGGGGCAAGGTGGCTTATGCCTATAATGCTAGCACTTGGGGAGGCGAAGGTGGGAGGATTGCTTGAGCCCAGGAGTTTGAAGTTGCAGCGAGCTATGAAAGCAAAACTGACAAGGACCTGGTTTTACCCTATTTTAAACAGATTTAAAATGTGGTGTTACCTGCTTTGTGTGAGCCAATGAAAATGCTCGCTCCCTAGGAGGGAATTAGGCAGTGAGCAAAGCTATTTTTTAATAGAATTAATACATTGTTCTGGTACGTGGCTCAAGTTTATTTCCTATGTACAGTTTTGATACTGTTACAATACTTCACTAATGTTTAATAATGAAAAAAACTTACAATTCATGGATCCAGAGTCAACAGAAGTTGATAGCTGATACTTTAGCCATTCACTAGCCATCTGGAAACTAGTCTTGGGATCCAAACGACATGCCAACCTCATCACCTCTCCTTGTTGGGCCCGGGAGGCTGCCAAGGGAAAAAACACCACAGAAAGGACATGAATCAATAACTAGCATAAAACAGATAATTAATGTTCATTCATTTACCATTCCAGCGGGAAACTGTTCAAAGAAGCTATTTTATAGACTTGTGTTTTAAATATAACCATCACTCAATAAAACTTTGTTGAATAATGAATCCAGAAATTTTCAAAAATAAATGATCTATGGAAGCTGTCTCACCAATCAGGTCCTATAAGTGACAAATTAAAATCAGTCTCCCATTTCTGTTTGAATTAAAAGGAAATCAGGTTGGTGGGAATGTAAAATGGTGCAGCTGCTGTGGAAAATAATTTGGCAGTTCCTCAAAATATTCAACATGGAATTGTCATATTACCTAGCAATTCTACTCCAAGTTACATTACCCAAAAGAAATAAAGACATATATCCACACAAAAGCTTATATGCAGATACTCACAGCAGCATTATTTGTAATAGTCAAAAAGTAGGAAGTAACTCAAAAGTTCATCAACTGATGAATAAATAAAATATATCTATACAATGAAATACTATTATTGGCAATAAAAATAAATGAAGTACTGATACATGCTATAGCATGGATGAATCATAAAAACATTATGCAAAGTGAAAGAAGGCAGTCACAACAGATCATGAACTGTATGACTGCATTTACATGAAATGTTCACAATAGGCAAAACAGAGAGACAGAAAGTAGATTACCAGTTGCTCAGAGCTGAGAAGGATGAGAAGATTAAGAGAAAATATTCTAAAATTGATTGCTATCATGATTGCTCAATTCAGTGCTAAAAACCACTGAATTGTATACTACAAATGGGTGAATTGTATGGTAAATGAATTTTATCTCAATAAAGCTGTTACTTAAAAAGAAAAAAAGCCAGGCATGGTGGCTTACCCCTGTAATCCGAGCACCTTGGGAAGCCAAGGCAGGAGGATTGCTTGAGGGCAAGAGTTTGCAACCAGCCTGAGCAACACAGCAAGACCCCATCTCTCTTTTTTCTTTTTTTTGAGACAGAGTCTCACTTTGTTGCCTAAGATAGAGTGCGGTGGCGTCAGCCTAGCTCACAGCAACTTCAAACTCCTGGGCTCAAGCGATCCTTCTGCCTCAGCCTCCCGAGTAGCTGGGACTATAGGCATGCGCTACCATGCCCAGCTAATTTTTCCTATATATTTTTAGTTGGCCAATTAATTTCTTTCTATTTTTAGTAGAGATGGGGTCTTACTCTTGCTCAGGCTGGTTTCGAACTCCTGATCTTGAGCAATCCGCCTGCCTTGGCCTCCCAGAGTGCTAGGATTATAGGCGCGAGCCATCGCGCCTGGCCGAGATCCCATCTCTTAAAAAAAAGTATCAGAAGAGCATGATGGTATGTGCCTGTAGTCCTAGCTACTCTGGAGGCTGAGAGGCGGGAGGATTGCTTGAGCCCAGTTCAAGGTTGCAAGAACTTTGATCACCACTGCTTTCCAGCCTGGGCCATAGAGAAAACCCAGATCAATCTTCTGGGGAAGAAAGAACCGCAAGGTAAGATGATATTTAATCCTAAGTATGAAAAAAATTCAAAAGTATCTGAAGTATGGTTACCATCCCTAAACATCAATGTCCAAACACTGTGTGTTTGTGGTGTAGAAAAGAATATTATGCCTGGAATATAGGCCTTGCACCCTTCTGCAATGGGAAGCTAGAGCTTAAGCAGGCTGCCACACAGATTTGAGGATCTTGATCTTTAGTAAGAACCCCAAGCAACACGCACCATGATTCATAACATTAGATGCCATCCTGACACTGCTGGGAGAAATGTCAAGGCAGTATCACTTACAGTTGAAGAAAGCATTGAAGTCCTCATCGCTGTCAAAATCAAATCGAGAATATTCACAGCTGGGGCTGTCTGTTTTAGAAGGAAAGCCCATCTGGAAAGAGAAAGGTAATCAGGGTAGGGAATGAAATGGACTTAATAAAAGAGTACTTAGGCTTCAGAAGCTCAAGCACTTCTTAAGAATTAAGGGTTTTGAATGAGATTTTTATGATAAATAACTACTTTGGTTCTATCAGAAGTTGACAGTTTGCTCCCAGCTCCAGTATTCCTGAGAGTGGTAGAAAACAAAACACTTTTATTTGATACCTTCCTCCAAGTTCCTCAGGAAGAATTAAATTCTGGAATTTGTTTAGGGTCTTTAACTATAAAGGTATGCCAAGACAAAGTGATAATTGAGAATGCAATAAGGAAGGAAAAATTGAGAACTACCTGCCTCATTAAATGCTGAACGCTAATAAACATGTACAACTTTAAGTACTGAAGACCATGGCAAAGAATATTCTAGGTAAATTCCCTGAGCAAATAAGGGTACCCTTGAATGGATCCCATTCTTTGACTTTACATATCAAGATTAAGAATCTATCAGCTGCAAGAGCTCTTAGCGGATCTCAGGAAATTTAGGAGCAGCTCTCAAATGAGGTATTAAGCAATCTTTGTTTCCACTCTCCCTGCCTTCTCATTTGCCTTCCTGACTCTCACTTGGCCTTCAGAAACAATCCTCAGATATGACCCCTCTTGGAATTTTCCTAATTCCACCCTTCTATGTACTTGCAAAGAATTTTGCTTTTAAACCCCTGGCAATTATCACACGGTATGGTCACTGCCTCTTGTCCAAACACCTAGCTCTATGCTTGATATATAAGTGCTCCAAAATACGGAAAAGCAGTTATAATAACCAGTATGGACTGCTTTCTTCCTGAGAAATAAGAATAGGCCCAAGGAAGGAATCTTAGTTACTAAGAGAAGGCTATCAATAATGCCTCATTATTATGTGTATTCAGTTACACTCCACATGTTTAGATTCCCATTATATACCTTGACCAAGTTAGTCATAGAAGCACGAAGATATTTCGGTATCATTGGTGATAGCAAAGGGTCACGAGATAGTATCTCATGACGGAAAAGGGCTCCCCAAGTCATCTGAGTTGAAGAGCGTAGAAACTAAAGGGAAAAAAAGAAAACCTCAGTTTAAGTATTTGAATTCTATAGAACCAAGATTATTACTTAACTTAGCAGTTATGAACTACATTTTTTCATAGAAATAAATCTCTGCGATACTTTGAAATGGTCTCTACTACAGCGCATCAATAATGACTGCTCACTAGGGAGGCTGTGGGTCAGGTGTAATTCCTGGAGTGTGGGTTGAACTTTATCACTTTCTCTTCTATGCAAGAAAGGATAATGGAATCTCAGAGTGATATTAGAAGGAAAATCTTGAACTGGATGAAATTAATTTTGTAATAATACAATTAATTATACTTGTTTTTATAACTTTCAGTTTTATAACTTTAGTACCAAATCACTGAGCACACACCTCACTTCTAACTTACCATAATTTGAATATTACCTGAGGGGGGGAAAAGCTGCTGATCTAGACAGTGCAATGCTTGGCTTGGGAAGAAGATCCAGTAATTCTCTTAATGAAATGACAGTGTAAGTGATTCCCTAGGGCCTGAAGAGTCAAATTTTATACACGAGCTGCAATATTACTTCAGGCCATAGTGCTTAATTTTGGTTCACCTAACTAAAATTTTGAAAAGTTACCTGCATAAAGTTTACCTGACTTGGGTGAGTTGTGAAAGCAAGAAAAGATTCTAGGTATTTCCCAAAGTTTGCTGGTGTTTCTACATCGGAATCTACACCCTGTAGGAGAAAAAGACCATGACCTTAATGATGTTGATGGGGGTTGAGGGGAGGAGCAGGAGAGTAGTACAAACAGATAAATTAAACCCTCAAAAAAGTTTGTTCTGAAAGGACTTTGTACATCTTTTGGCTAAAGAAAGGCATCACTTCAAGGGCTAATATATAGGAGAGCTACTTTACCCCCTCAATCATCATCAAAACTCATCCTGTGGTCAAATAATAAAATGAAAAAGAACATTCATTTCAGAAATTAGAGAAAGAAAAAAAATTCATTCTACTTCTTCAGTCCTGGCCTACTCATATCTCTGTGACACAAGCTATTAAATAACCACTGAATGGTATATATCTTATGTCTGAAATTATCCTCTCTAACCAATTAAACCACCACAAAAAACATAACATCAATTGCAAATGTCTATCTTCTAACTTGTAAGACTGAATATTAAATATTTCCCTAATATTTAATAATCCTAAAACAGGTTTTTCTAGGTCAGTCTAAAGTTTTCTTTCATGATCCCATATATCCTTTAGATTGGGAAAAGGGGTTCTTCATTCAAGTCCATGTTTCATAGGCTAAGAACTTAAAAGGGTAATGCACTCAGCAGACTGATGTTCTACAAGTACCAAAATTCAAAAGAATAGTAATATTGACTTTATGAAGTAATAGATGTAGACATTTGCTGTTGATATTAATAATTCTATTTTTGTTTAAAGAAATTTATATCCTTCAAACATTATATTAAAATTATTCAATCTATGGAATCACATGAAATGATATGTAGGGGCTATGCCCCGTCAGACTAAAATCAATGGCATCTGCAACCCCTTATGAAATATAACTTTCTAAATGCTCTCCCCAAACAGCCCTGAAGCTCTCCAGAAAACAAGCACTAGCTCACCAGCAATGCACACAGCTGATTGCCCAGTGCACACAACACCTGGCAGAGTCTCTTCAGGAAGACATAGTGTTTTTCTACTAAGCCTCCTCCGTCAGCAATCCTGCAAGATGAGAGAATTCTTTATACCACTGACAAAATAAAAAGGACTGTAACAAAAACATGACTTTGTGTCTCATGTCTCCAAGTCACTTAGTTCAGGTTTATTATTCAAGAATCCAAATAGCTCTGCTAAATTAAAAAAAAAATTATTTGGTGGCAAAACCTGGCCTGAAATGATACAGGACTATTCACAGCAACAGCAATTAATAACAACTAGTATGAACAGCAGCCATATGAGCTGCCTTCTGGAGGCAGTAGAGTATAATGTAAAAAGCAGGGGCCTTGGGGAAAATAAAGCCTAGGCTCTCGTGATGCAGAAGGGTGATACAGTTTAACAGTTTCCAGTACAGGCTCTGCAGGCTGATTACCTGGGTTTCAATCATAGCTTAACTAACCATGGGTTTGGTATGGTACCCATAGCACAAATGGAAATGGGACACTTCAGTGTGGATGTCATGGTCTCTGTGGAACTAAGAAATGGGCCTAGAAGCAGTAACTACAGTGGCTACCCAAAAGGCATGTTATTCATTTAATAAGACTCCTTAAAAACAGAGCTGCAGTCCGCATAGGAAAGACAGCCATGATAAATGTGTATGAAAATGGATAGCAAGCAATTTTAAGTAATACATATGTGTCTCACACCTTTACATTTCTCCATGGGACCAAGAGTAAGTGCAGAGTATTGAAAAAAGCAACACCTTTAACTATTTGTAATACAGTTTTACCTACATGTCAGGAAATGCTTTAATATTTTCCAGAGCAACTGGAAGAAAAGAAGCAGAAGCCATTCCAACCATGCATTGCTTAACAATAGTGATAAACTTTGAGAAATGCATCATTAGACAGTTTTGTTGTCATTGTACACACACTATAGTGTACTTACACAAACCTAGATGGTATAGCCTACTACACACCTAGGCTACAGGGTACAGCCTATTGCTCCTAGACTACAAACCTGTATAGCATGTTAGTGTACTGAATATTGCAGGCAATTGTAATGCAACGGTTAAGTATTTGTGTGTGCTTCTAAACATAAAAAAGGTACAATAAATGGCTGTATACAGTGGCTTATGCCTATAATCCCAGTACTTTGGGAGGCTGCAACAAGAGGATCACTTGAACCCAGGAGTTTTGAGTTTGAGGCTACAGTGAGCTATGAACCCAAAATTGCACTCCAGCCTGGACAACATAGCAAGACCCCATCTCGGAAAAAAAAAAAATGCTGGAGGCTGGTCTGAGTGCAGTGGTGTTTACAAACTAATTGATCACAGCCAGTTACAAATTCCTTTGTTCCTTCTCCACTTCCACTGCTTAACTTGACTAGCCTTAAAATAAATAAAAATTAAAAAAAAAAACTTACAGTAAAAACATAGTATAAAAGATAAAAATTAGTATGCCTATATGGAACATTTATCATGAATGGAGCTTACAGGACTGGAAGTTGCTCTGAGTCACTGGGTGAGCACCAAGTAAATGTGAAGGCCTAGGACATTACTGTACACTAATGCAGACTTTGTAAACACTGTCCACTTAGGCTACTCTAAATATATTAAAAAATTTTTCTTTCTTCCATAATGAATTAACCTTAGCTTACTGTAACCTTTTTACTTTATAAACTTAATTAAACTTTTTTTGCCTCTTTTGTAATAACACAAATTTAAAGCACAAACACATTGTACAGCTATACAAAAATATTTTCTTTCTTCATATTCTATTCTATAAGCTTTTTGCTATTTTTAAATTTTTTAAACTCTTTAAACTTTTTTGTTAAAAACACAAACACACACATTAGCCTAGGCCTACACAGGGTCAGGATCATCAATATCACTGTCTTCCACCTCCACATCTTGTCCCACTGGAAGGTCTTCAGGGGCAATAACACGCATGGAACTGTTATCTCCTATAACAATGCCTTCTTCTGGAATACCTCCTGAAGGACCTGCCTGAGGATGTTTTACAGTTAACTTTCTTTTTAAATAAGTAGTACACTCTAAAATAATGATGAAAAATACAGTAAATACACAAAACAGTGATATAGTCACTTAATATCATCAAGTATATGTACTGTACATAATTGTGCTGTACTTTATACGACTGATAATGCAGTAGGCTTGTTTATACCAGCATCACCACAAACACGTGAGTAATGCAATGCACTGTGACATTATAACGGCTATGATGTTACAAGGCAATAGGAATTTTTCAGCTCCGTTATAATCTTATGGGACCACTGTTATACCTGTGGTCCATCGTTGACGGAAATGTCGTTATGTGGTGCATGGCTGTATTTCAGTACATAAAATGTGTTTTATGCACACATCTCTCAGTTTATTCCTGCTGCTTCCAAGAGCCTCAGCACTTCAGGCATTGATTGCTTTGAGGAGGAAAGCAGGGAAGAACATCTGGAGTTCTGCACTCAAGGCAGGCCCTAGGACAGACTCTGGTATAGTAGATGGGAAAAGTCTCAGGCCTAGACACCAAGGCTACTTGGAGGCCCGTGGATCATAGAAAGCAGAAGAGAAAATCAAGCAGATAGTTGCCTGTGGAGAATTGTAAAAGTAAGTGGGTGCTGAGTCAATGGCCACAACTTATTTCCAGCATAAGGTCTTCAAAAAGGTTGAACAGTCCTTTTAAGATGGCCTGATTTTCTTATCCAAAAGCACTGTCAATTGACTGTTAGCATTTAGATAGGAGCTTCAGATATATCTACATAAGATCTAAAAATGACAAAGAAATTAGAAAACACACTGAAAAATAAAGAAAGCCAAGAACAGTGGCATATGTCTGTAGTCCCAGCTACTCAAGGGGCTCGCTTGTGCCCAGGAGTTTGAGGACAGCCTGTGCAACACAGAGAGACCCTCATCTCTTAAAAAAAGAAAAGAAAACAACAGATACTCACTGTGCAGCAGAGAGTATGTAATGCATGGCAACATCTCCAAATAAGACCATCAAGGGCTTCCGGTCTTCCAACTTGCCCTAGATCCAATTTTAGGGACACAGTCATACAAACTATTACTATTAAAAGCCTCAAAGTACTAATATCTTCTATACCTATATAATCAAATATACTGACTTCATAATTTATTATATACCCCAGGGCTTAATGAACACTGAAAGCCAATTCTTTAAAACCAAATCTGGATAAGACTTACATTTTAAATGTGTTGGGCAATAAAACCGATATGACAGCAAAGTAAATTACATCCACAGATAATATTCCTATAGAGAAAAAGCCATGGTCCCAATTATTAGCCAAGACAGACATAAAGCCAGTGTAGCCACCATCTGATTCCTAGAATACACTAAGTGAGCTTTAAAGTTTAACATTACTTTTATTTCTTAAGTATAAAGTGCCAAGAATCACAGCTGTTTCAAGAAGCAAGTAGCCTAACAAATCTCTGCCAATGGATCCCCAGAATACTGGCAAATTCCTATCCAAAGGGGTTGGAAGTAGGCAGTAAGTTGGCCTCAAGGAAAAAAACTCCAAACTTTTAAAAGTCTTTCTATGACAACATGCAATTAAACACACACACAACCTACCTCAGGGACTCTAAGGATAAAAGTCAGTTTGAAGTGGTAACTTACTTTTCTGCTGACTGCAATGAGAAGACACTCAGCTGCTCCCAACTGAAGTTCCTGTTCATTCAGAAGCAGGCACAGTATCTCCAGGAGTTTACAGTTTTCAGCAGTAATGTGACTCATAGATACCCAGTCAATATAGCCTGCTAGAGTATTCAATGCTGCAAGTCCTACTCGACAGTATGCTTGAGCCTGCATGAGTAGAAATAACTTTTGAACATGAAGTCCTCACTAACAGAAAAGGAAGCAGTGGTTATAACTGAATGTCTATTTTCTAATCCTAAAAAGAAAATCATTTTTTTAAAAACGTATTCATAGTGAGACCTTGTCTCTATAAAAAATAAAAAAAAAATTAGCCAGGCATGATGGTGCATGCCTATAGTCCCAGCTACTCAGGAGGATGAGGCAGAGGATCACTTGAGCCCAGGAGTTTGAGGTTGCTGTGAGCTATGATCACACCACTGCACTCCAGCCTGGACAACAGAGCAAGACCCTGTCTCAAAAAAAAAAAAAATGTACTCATGTAATAGTCACTGATAGGGAACTCAATAGGTTTTCATCTGATACAGGCAGAAACATAATTAAATGAATGTAATTTATGACCACAGATGCATGGGTATAATTATAGGAAAACCATGTATACAAAAATATTAGATGCTAAATGCATCAAAATAATGGCTGTTCAGTAAATGCACAAATACAGTTGATTTTTATCCTTGTATTTCAAATTCAAACAATGGCATTCTCAACATCCATCAATAAGACCATACTGGCATGTATGGCCATTTCATCTTTTTTAAGAAATCCTAAATGCTATAATTTTACCTCCCACCCCAGCTCAGTGATCAAAAACAAAGTAAAAGCAAAACACAAGTAAAGCTGAGGTCACCTTGCACTAGGTGTATATGCATCCCCTCACCTGAAAGCTTGAAAAAAATCTCCTTCCAACCCCACAAAGAGCTCTTACCTTGGACTCCTGAGAAGTATCCGTCTTCTGAAAAAAAGGTATAAGGATTCAATGTTGTTAATGAGTAAAAGTCTACATAGTAACTTTCTACCCCTCTAACCAAGGCCTCTGAATAATGATTCTTAAATACAGATGTGATTTTTAATCTTGGAAAAGAATACAACTTTACTAAGAGCACATAACTGAACTGATACTACCCTAAGAATTAAAGCCACAAGCATAATTAAATGAATATAATTTATGACCATGGATGTATGGGCATAACTATAGGAAAACAATGTGCACAAAAATACAAGATGCTAAATGCATCAAAATAATGACTGTTCAGTAAATGTACAGATATGGTTGATTTTTATCCTTCTATTTCAAATTCCATAAAATGTTATATAACATTTATAATTTACAATTGTATAAAATAAATATTTTCCTAAGGAACTTTTGAAAATTAGACTTTTGAAAATTAAGACTAACTCCTGAAGATGACTAAAGAAGGGATATAAGCAAGAATAATAACTTTTGAAATACCTGGAAATCTATCACAATTGGTATCACAAAGGATTTGTTTTACAATTCCTTTTCTGAACTTCCAAATAATTTTTTTTAATAAAGAACAATTATTAATCCCTCATCATCAGTCAAGTAGAGATGTTAACAGGGGCAGAGATGAGTAGAACCCTCATACCAGCATCTACCGATGCTGCTCCAGAAAGAAAAGGGATCCAAGTGATAAAAGCCAAATCCAGCCTCCATCCCCCATGCCAACAAATCCTCCATGCCCCCCAGGACCACTGCAGGAGCCAGGTGACAGGACGGGACAGAGAAAGAGAGCCCATTCATTCCATGTTTGTTTACAGTTCAATCTACACCTCAATTGGGAAGGTGAAGGGATGGAAGTAGACAAGGAACTAGGAATGAAGTGAGAAGTTCAAGGTATAAAAGATGGCTCTTGGTGTGCTCTGGTCCTGGGCAGAAGTAAAGAAGCCTGATTTAAAAGATGGAGAGAACTGAAATCAAGGCTAAAGAAGGAGACCACAGTATATGTTTCTAACTTGTGTCAGAGCCATCACCAGCCAGTCCTACTCTGGCACATGCTCCATTGACTAGTTATCTAGGGCATCTAACTATTTATGATTTGAAAGTATTCGAAAACCAATGGACTTTATTAAATATTATAGCTGGGAACAGTTTTTCAATGCTACAGAGTTACAGTGTTTTTCTTATTTAAAAAATGGCCATTTATCTTTTTTTTTTAGAGAGTCTCCCTCTGTTACCCAGGCTAGAGCACCATGGCGTCAGCCTAGCTTACAGCAACTTCAAACTCCTGGGCTCAAGTGATTCTCCTGCCTCAGCCTCCCAAGTAATGGGGACCATAGGCACATATGACAGCACCGAGCTAATTTTTTATATTTTTAGTAGAGATTGGGGGGGGGTCTCGCTCTTGCTTAGGTGGGTCTCAAACTTCTGAGCTCAAGCAATCTTCCTGCCTCAGCCTCCCAGAGTGCTAGGAACACAGGCGTGAGCCACTGTGCCTGGCCTCCATTCATCTTTAAAATGCAAATAACTGAAGGCCAGCGCAGTGGCTCACGCCTGTAATCCTAGCACTCTGGGAGGCCAAGGCTGGAGGATAGTTTGAGCTCGGGAGTTCGAGACCAGCCTGAGCAAGAGTGAGACCCCCGTCTCTACTAAAAAGAAAAAAAAAAGAAAAAAAAAAAAGAATAAAATGCAAATAACTAACACTATTTAAAGTGTAACTCTACTGGTCCTAAATTTCCCAAGAAAGTTCCTTTGATATTCTACAAATACCATATCAGTGTTCATAATTTCTTAATTCATCTCATGTAGATGATAATCAGAGATGTGGCTATCCTGCAGAGCTGAAATACCTTCTTTCCTGTCAAATGCTAACCTTTCCAATCAAAAGGGTTCTTCCCTAACAAAGAAAATAATATTTACTGAGAACCATCACCACTATTCTATTGATATTTATTAGATTATAAAATACAGCAGATTCAGAAAAAATTGTCCTGTATCTTGTAGTCAGATAACTCAACTTAGGGATAAAACACATCTGAGCTTCTGCCCATTTCCCCAAGAAGTTGGCTCATGTTATAAAAAGTATGGGCAGGTTCTATGTGACAATTGTTTCCCTTCTCCTAGGAGTTAAATTTCCTAGCGGAAAACAAAAAGAATACTCCCCCAACCCTCAGTAGACTTAAGTTTTTAAATGCAAATATTTCCTGCATGTTTTCTTCTGAAGAATCTTGGGGAAGTATTTTGGAGAAAGACTCTACTATATCATAAAGAATCAGTTATAAATTCCACTAAAATCATTTATCAGAAAAAAGATCTTCATTACTCTCTAAACCTTTGGAGACAACACCTTGTGACTTTAGGGTTGTTCTGAGGATTAAATAACATATAAAGTGAAACAAGTACAGTCAGCCCTCCCTATCGGCAGATTCAACCAACCTCAGATAAAAAATATTTGGAAAATAATAAAAACACAAATTAAAATAATATAGCATAATAATTTACATAGCATTTATACTATATGAGGTATTATAAGTAATCTAGAGATGGCTTAAAATATACAGAAATATGAGTAGGTTATATTGCAAATACTAAGCCATTTTATATAAGAGACTTGAGCATCCTGGCATTTTGGTTTTGGGGTGGGGGACTCGAACTGATCTGCTAAAGATACCAAGGGATGACTATATACAGCATATATTAGGTACTCTGTGAGTTCTTTCCCACCCTAACAGTTCCTAGTACATTTTCCTCATCATTCACATTAGTATCTAATGCTTCTCTAAAAATGGACCCAATATAGCAGCCAAGGGCATAAAACAATTTTAATTAATCCTATTTTGTGAAATAAGTAGTTATGAGAATTCTAGATCAGAGTGTTTCAACCTCAGTACTATTGACATTTTGGGTTGGATGATTCTTTGTTATGGGGGCTTGTCCTGTGCATTACGGGATGTTTAGCAGCATCCCTGGCCTCTATCTTTTAGATGCCAGTAGCAACCCCTCAGTTTTGACAACCAAAATATGTCCAAATATCTCCAAATGCCCCCCAGGGGGCAAAATCACACCCCCTCCTTTGGAACCACTGTATTCGATTAACTTTCTTTTCTTTTTTTTTCCTCCCCCTCCCCCTAGATTAACTTTCAAAATGTCTTCTAAAGCACATCTGCTAAAAATGATAATGGATGGAAAGACAGTGTCTGGCTTACCCTCTTCTGCAGAAGAAAAACCTCCTCAGGAAAAAATAAAATACCAAGGATTATACAGTGAAGATTAATAAACTTGGAAGCTAGTTCACTGCAAAAGGGACCAGGACTAAATAAAATGCCACAATTTAACAAGATACTATCCTGACATAACAGAAATCCAAGTTTTCAAATATTTAGTATTAACCTTCACTTCTATACTGTTTTAAGAATTTTCTTAAAATAAAGGAATTATTTTTTCTAGTAGACATGGGAACTTATTGAATGGAATTTCTTAGAAAATTAGTTCTAGTTTTTCCTGTCATTTCCCTTTTTTTTGCTTATAAAATGTCATTTCCTTTGCTGAACCAGACACCTTAGTTCCTTACTAAAAGTTTATTGTAACTAAAAACAAAAAGAAAAATGCTCATACCAGAAAACAGGACTTTTGTGGGGTGGGGTATCCCTTACCACTTGCTGGTACTTGTTCACATTTTCTTGAAGTGTGTTCAGTAGAAAACTGAAGATCCTTTCCATGTTCTGGGTTAATGTTTGCTGGATATCCCTTCTTCTTTGAGGGGGAAGTGTCTGAAACGTCACTACATCCTCTGCCAGTCGCAAAAGGATGAACATCACTAATTCTGTCTGTGTTTCCTATGCCAATAGAAATAGGCTAGTTAAATTATACTAAAACATCTTTTTCATGACATGTACACCCAAAGGCTATTTTCTGTTGACAAAAAACCCTAAATACCAACAACAAAAAAAAAATCTGAAGTTTGTTCCAGTAACAAGTATGCTGAATTGATAAAGCTGTATTTCATACCCCTTGTTTGGAAAGAGCATCCAATTCTATTAACATGTCAGGCCAATGCTGTGGCCACTCTCGCTTGATCATTTCTACTACAATTCGAGATAGAACATCTTTAATATGGTTCTCCTCTTCCAAAATGTTCAATGTTCCCTGAAAAAGAAGAAGAGATATTAAGAGTTCTGATAGACTTTCAGGAAAAGAAAACTGGGCTTTAAAAGTGTACAAAACTCATTAGTAGACTTGCTTTCAAACTAAACAAAATAAACCTGTTCTTCATGTCTGAGTCACTTGTCCTGCATTCTCACTAATCATTTTTCCCACTTAAAGCTTAAGTGAGGGTTGCATCAGCTAATAAAATGGCTCACAGAGAGGTAGGAAGACATCATTGTTCTTTATAAACTGAAAAAAATTCTTATACTGATTTTTTATACATTTTTTGTAGCAATGGGGTCTTGCTGTGTCTCCCAAGCTGGTCTCTAACTTCTAGCCTCAAGTGATCCTCCTGCCTCAGCCTCCCAAAGTGTTAGGATTACAGGGGCAAGCCACTGTACCCAGACTCTCATATTGATGGCTTCAGTGTTTTAGAGGGTCAGGGTGGAAGGCTATAGAAATAAAGAGTATAGTGAAAGGCTGGTAAAATGGGAGTTTGAAGGAGCAACTGAATATTTTATCAATAGTCCTAGCAATAAAAGACATACAAGTATTAGAAGATATAGATTGTACCTCTCATACCCTTTATTAAAAAAAAAAAAAAAAGACAAGGCTATGGATTTTAAATAAGTTTGAAGTCACATTCTAGTCATATTCATTCTGCATGTTTTTCATTATTAGTACCACACAGTAGTTGTCTGGAATAAAAGAAAACAAAGTGGACAGTGTTTCACCCTAATTTAGATCTAAAAAATCTTATTCATTTGCTGAAAATGTTCAATCTCTGCTGCTCCATCTTTATGATTTTAAAAATAGAAGTCAACACAAAAAGGTGATTAATTAAATCTAGTAAGAGACATGATGAATTATGGTTTCTTGTGCTGTCTGACCTATTTAGAACCAATGAATTTTTACACAAACTCTACATTGAAGAAGTCACATTTTGTCTAAAGTCTTAAACTTTAGACTTTACTTAATTTTCTTAAAGACTAAACAGAAGTCTTCCAACCACCCATTCCTTACATTTGCAGTCAGCTCCATGACACTGTTCTTCAGATAGACCTTCTCCAATCGAGACATGCCATTCCATCGAAACCTGGCCACCAAAATGCATAAAATCAACAGACTCAAATTAGAAATATTCTCTTCACAAGAGCATAGCTTTGATTCCTGAATTAGATTATACTGGAGATTTCATTAAGAAATTATTCTTTTAATTTTGTAGCCTTCAAAGAATGGACAAAAACAATCCACATTTAACCAAAATATCAACAGAAAAATTCTTGGGAAAGGGTTTTATATATGCAGTGGTTCATTAATTAGAATCCACAAATCAAGCTTTACCCCACGATTTTATCATTAGGCTGAAAGCAAATATACATTTAGGACAACTGCAACAATGTAGTTGCTTTTCAGAAAATACAATCTTAATATTAGTAACTTTCTTTCTGTGCTGGCTTACAAAGTAACAGCACAATTCCAGAAAAACTATGGCTAAGTCTTAAAGGCTGATTCTTCTGATAGGGGTTGAGAGTAGGAGAACTCAAGTTAGAAGAGGTTTTCAATTATTCTCACATAATCCTTCTTTGAATGTGCCATTCAGAGAAGGTACTCATGCAAACTTAAAAAAACAAAGGCGCAGTACCCAAGCAGAGGTTTATTTAGCTATACATTATATTACTCTAAAAAGGCTTTGAGGGCTGCTGGAATATAGTAGGAGCTCAGTAAGTGCTGGCTGAATGACTAGCAGCTTTTAGCTAATATTTATTGAATGTTTAATATGTACTATGCACTTTTCACGGATGAAGAAACTGAAAAATAGAAAAGTTAAGTCCTGAATGAGAGTTCCTGTGAGGTTCTAATAACATCTTAGGGATCAATACTTCCTCCTTGGGGGCTGCTCTTTTCTATTCACTAAAAAGCATCTCTGTAGGTTATTTAAGAAATAAAGATTTGCTCTCTCACAGACTTCAGTGATAATGTCCAAGAGCTCCTTACTTGACAACGTGTTCCAGGATCTGAAGGCCAAAATGTCTGACGATGGCAATTTGTGTTTTTTCAGCCAACCTCAAGCCACAAGGGACACAGATAGGGCACTTTTCTTTAAACTCTTCACAAAACTGAAAGAAGAAAAGGTAGTGTTTCCTTTGGGAGCTAAGAGAGGGTGAGCACTGAAAAAATTTCACCTTAAGAAACTCTAACTTAAGCTATATTTTTAAGTTACAAAACCTAGCTCAATGTTATATGAATAAAGAACTGATAAACATTCTTTCCAGTTTGATGGTTCTACATTTCCCACGATACAGCCAATAGTAGTAGCCTTACTAATCTTGAAAAAAAATTAGACCTAAAGGAGTAAAAAAATATTTGTTAGAGACACACTCTGAAGTACACAGGGGTGAAATGACAATTTCTAGGATTTGTCTTAAAAACCTTCGCGGGAGAGTGTGGGAGGATAAAGCAAATGTGGCAAAATCTTTATAACTGCTGAATTCATGTGATAGGTATATGCAGAATCATTATAGTATTCTACTTTTGTGTCTATTTTAAATATTTTATAACAAAAAGCAACCTAATAGAACCCAATTGCTTCTGATTCCTAACTTTGTGGCAAACATCTATATGCTGTAAAGTTTCCTCCAAGTGGCGCTCACTCTCCTTTATGAAGTTACATCACTTAAAAAATGTACAGCACAAGTATTTTCTCCTGAAGAGTTATTTCTCACAGTCCACACATATCGTTTGCCGGGCAAATAAGCTCGTATTGCACTAACATCCCCAATTTGCAACGGATGAGTGGGTCCCAAGAGCACAGTATCCGGAACTTAAGAAAACTACTTTTAGGAAACCAAAGAGCACCTGTTAAAATGCAAAATAAGTGGTAGAAGTTCATCTTTGCGCTAAATAGCCTAAGAATATCACACACTAAAAAACATGGGAGGAGCGGCTGTGTGAGAATTAGCCGAGAAATGCCCAAAACATAGATGAGGTTTAGCGAGAAGGATATAAGTAAAAGAACACTCGAGGGGCTGGAGCTGGGTTAGGACTGGTCAGGAGAGTGGGTCAGCAGGGAAACATTTAGTGCAGGGAAGACTATAAAGAACGAAGCTGGTGTTGGGGCCGGTATCTGCACGTGCGCCTCGGGAAGGCAAGGGAATGTGGGGCTTAGGGGATGGAAACGGGTGCAGCCGGCTTTGCAGGGGGTCGTAGTGCCAACAAGACTGAAAAGAAGTGAGGGAAGGGGGAGGAGGGGGAGTGAGACGTGGAGGTGAGATGTTAAGAGGCTAGGGACCGAAGTGTCCCAGACGAAGGGCAGGAGCGGTGAGCAGAGAAGGGGGGGGTGGGCAAAGGCGCAGAGGGCCGCGAGGGGAAGATCCTCAGGGTTTGGAAAAGGAGGTCCAGGAGCCACGTGGGCGGGGAACGATCACCCGAATTAGGGGCGGCGCCGCGGCGGCTGAGGTCTCCGGGAGGGCCCAGGGTGCCAGGACCCCAGCTACCTTGAGGGCTTCCAGCCGGTAGCGCTGGGTGGAGCTGGGGTCCATCATGACCGTCACCGCTTTCACCAGCTGCTCGCACAGCGCGTTCACTTGATCCATCGCCATGCCTAGCGCCAAGCGCCGCGAGCGCACACTGCCGCCGTCCCGGGAGCACGAGGTACGACAGCTCCCTTGGCGAGACCACGTTGGTACCGGGCCGCGGCGGGCTCGGGGAGGGGGGAGCGGGAGGAGGGGCGTGAGCAGCAGAAACTGGAGCCGGGAAGGAGCTGCCGCTGCGCACGCGCCCGACCAGCCACTGCGCACGCGCCCGCGGAAGTCGTGGCTCCCTTGTGACGGTTGCTTCTGGGTGGGCGGAGCCCGAGACGGAAGGGCTGCAGCGCGCAGGCGCGTCAACGGCTCTTCGCAGCGCGCGGTGTCTGACCTCAGTCCCGCGAGGTTGCTGCTGGCTGCGCAGATTTTGCCGAACCCCGCTACGCTAAGGGGACGGTTGTCTGGGGAGGATCCTTTACGACTCTTGTTCGGGTTCTCCATCGTCACGAGGAGTAAGTCTCTCTCGAAACTCTCTGGCCCGCTCCCAGAAAGGCGATAAGATAATCAAGACCTCTTCGTATCCTTCCATTGGACACCGAGCCCAGCTTCTACAGCATCCGCTGTGGGCAGTTTTGCTGGGTGTTTGTTGCATTGGTAAGAACATTTAGAACCGTTCGGTATCATTGTTTTCGGACTTTCCATGTTGCCCTGCTATTGGTTTTATGGCATAGCGGTGACTGCTGACACACTGGGCCGAAATGATGTGAAATAGAAATCATGCTAACAGAGAGACAATAAGGTTCTGGTATTGTCCTCTAAGATTTTTGTTGTAGAAAAAGTATCTTCCCCAGTAGCTCTTAAACTTCTCTCTTCACTTGCACTTATTTTTCTTGGATGTGTTGTTACCTGATCGGCACCAAACTTGTTTTGTGCAGATTGAGATAAATCGATATATTTAAAGATGAATAATTGCAACTAGTGAAGGCTTATGCAGTTTTGATAATTGGCCAAGCGCTATATATAAGTGATATAAACAAGTTGTGTAACCCTTATCCCAAAGAGTTCTGGCAGAAAATGCGCTTCACTTTCCATCTTTGTAAAGCTCTTGCTTTCTCTGGTAAATATGTAACCTGAAAACCTCAACAGTTTTATTATCTGTTAAAGTCTGCATATCTGTTTATGTGATTGTGTACTCAGCAAAATGTTTGCTGGACTTAAATCATTGCTTCCTATTCCTACTCCACTTCTGGTATTTGGATGTAATATGGTACTTACCCAGTATTTGTTGGTTTTATCTGAAAGTTACTTCAAGGTAAAGGGATTTATGACAGGTTATGTTTGAGTGTCACATTCTGCCTGTTTTAGGTCAGTAGGCAATTGGAATTTATAAGGAATTAATGCTTTGACTATTCTGATTTTCTTTTTTTTTTTTTTTGCAATACTGTAAAACCTTGATATTCTGATTTTCTTAATTCTTCATTTTCTTTTCACTAATCTCCCTGCTTTGTAGTTGCATAACCTTTTTTTCAAGGTGAAATGTTAGTATTTGAAAAACTTTTTTTAGAATATCAGTTGGGTGCTCACTCAACTGTGTAACCTGTGTTTTTCATATTTAAATCATGAATTACTGGTGTTTCCATAACTATCTCATTTACTTTAGGTCAATTGTTCCAAACTCAGCTGCATACTGGAATTGCCTGGAGAGCTTTTTTTTTTTTTTTTTTTTGAGACAGAGTCTCACTCTGTTGCCCGGGCTAGAGTGAGTGCCGTGGCGTCAGCCTAGCTCACAGTAACCTCAAACTCCTGGGCTCAAGCAATCCTTCTGCCTCAGCCTCCCAAGTGGCTGGGACTACAGGCATGCGCCACCATGCCTGGCTAATTTTTTCTATATAATTTTAGTTGGCCAATTAATTTCTTTCTATTTTTAGTAGAGACAGGGGTGTTGCTCCTGCTCAGGTTGGTCTCGAACTCCTGACCTCAAGCGATCCTCCCGCTTCAGCCTCCCAGAATACTAGGATTAAAGGCATGAACCACCTCACCCAGCTGAAATAATTTTTAAAATAATGCAATAAAAGGACAAATATGATATGATTCCACTTATATAATTATTTCAAAATGTAAAAGGTAGACAATTAATTGTTGAAATATTAATCTGTCATCTGTGGGCACAAGAGTTTTGAAAGAGAAGAAATTGAAGCAGGAAGAGAAAAGGTCATTTCAAGCAGATATTTCCCCAGTACACTTAAATGCGGTTCATTGGGAAAAGAGAATGGCCCTGGATAAACAAAACTCTCACTCCCACAGTTTAGCCAATGAAGAGACTTTGAGTTTATACAATTTATGAGCCAAATGCTGTGTCGTTGGATGAGAATGTTTGGTCTTGAGAGTTTGGAGTTGAGAATGACTTTAAACGCAGTCATCTAGAGGTGAGTCAGGCCCTGACCTGTTTATAAAGAGACTGTGAGCAATTCCATCTGCTTAACTGTTGGACCAACTAAACTCAGGCTTATTCTCTAGGAAAAACACAACGGAAACACCTCTAAAAGTCTGCAACCTACAGAGAGGGTCCTGGGTTTGGTGCAATCTTCTGTAGCAAGTGAATGGGCTGAACAATATTCTCACCCTGAGTGATGAAGACTCAGAAATCCATCATCCAAACATCATCCGCTTGCCCAGCCAAGCCCATTCAGCATCCAAAATCCTCAAAAAGCTGAATATCAGCAAGTAAATTTTCTCCTGCTTCCCTTCCTTGACCTTCTTTTCAGAGAACAGATGTTGGCTGGGGTGAACAGTAAGTGAAGGGACAGGAGTTGAAGGGAATCCTTCCAAGTCATCTCTCTTAACAGGTAGCTAGTTCATCCTCCTTGTGCTTCCCCCAGGAAGACCAGGCCACTTGGAGTAAATCCCACCAGCTGGCATCAGCTGGTTGCCAGGATACCAGCCGAAAGAGGGGGTGGGAGGGGGATGAGAAGGAACCGGAAGTTTTTTTCCCTGTTTTTGTCTTTCACTGGCCCTTCCTAAAGTTTAGACCCTTCATCCCATTTGATTTCTCACTTCAGCATTTCTTTCCAGGGGGACAGGGCTCCTGCTGCCAGTGGAGTTTGTTTTCTGACTTGCACAGCAGCTGGCTTCTGTAATGCTTCCGAGACAGCTCAATTATCTTCATTGTTGTAGTTTGGGCTGCAGAATTAAACCAGCCGGTCATGAATACACAGAGGATTTATCACTTAATAGCTGAACTGCTTGGGTCATTAAGGAGTAGGAGAGAAACAGCCAAGTGATTGTTAATCCCGCAGAAATGTAACAAGAAGATCGCTGTTTGCTTCCTGTTGTACCCTTGAAGGATCCCCTCTCTGAAAGGATGTCTTGTGTTTTGCCTTTCTGACCTTTGGGGTGGGCAGCACAGTTTAGGGAGAGGTAAGGGGTATGGCAGGGTGAAGGGAAAGCAGAGGGGCTGTTTTGGACTTCTGCGTGAACGCTGTGTGTTTGGGGTTTTGTCATAGTCTTTCAAACTAGTGTCCTGCCAAAGTTTATTGCAAAGGTATTTGCATGGTTTCCTTATAATGGTATTTGCATTCACCTGGGCAGGTGACTGGGTTCCAGTCTTTCCCACTGCTCTTATGTGTGTTCAGTGAGAAGACAAAGTGAGTTTGCCATGGGAACTCAGAACTTTCATGCCTGCCTTCAAAACTCAGATCCCACCCAGCTAGTGGCTGACGACAGTCCTTACCCCTAACCTACACCAGTGCTCCTGCAGAGCAGAACATTTACCCCAGGGCCAGGCAACACATGAGACAATCATCATCATCATCATCATCATCATCATCACCCTTTACTCTCAAACTGTGTGCTGGGGGCAGGGATGGGACAAAAGGGTTCATGAAAAAGGGGAGCCACTTAAGCACCTCCCAGTAGTTGAACTTTGTGATTATGTCCTCCTTTCAGCCTGTGCTCTTTCTGCTGTGACTATATTGGGCTCCACAGCCAGCCCTATGGTGACCCAGGTTTGTAGGCAGGAAGATGAGTGGGCATCAGAAAAGTCCTGCCTGCATATTGTGTAGTCACTTCTCCAAAATCTCCCAAAGCACCTGCTAGAGCATCTGGGACATATAAAAGGGGCACTTGAGCTCCCTATCCCCGCAGAACATTCCATGAATATCTGCCCCTTCAATATTGCCAGAGATATGCATCAAGGCGTCATTTGAACTAAACTGACCCCAAAGCCAGGCTATAGAAAACGCCAAACAAAAATGTACTTCTTAATCTCAAATTATGCCCAGCTCCATTGTCCAGCCAGGCTTCCCCGATAAGCTTTCAGCAAACATAGCGGATGATGGCAGCAACAAAATAGCCAGAGCAACACAGTCCCTGCACAATCAGGCAGGGGGTGGTTACAGTAGCACAAACATCATCTCCTCTCACTTGTTCCCACAGGTCGTTTGAGAAAACTGGAAGTCCCCACCCCCTTCTCAGCATAGCTGTCTGTGTTCTGCTGGGCCCC